>CABFVX010006023.1:0-30402 GCA_902151425.1 Timema shepardi
AAGTATTCTATGAAGGGTCAGCAGGTATTCTATAAAGGGTCACCAGGTATTCTATGAAGGGTCACCAGGTGTACTATGAAGGGTCACCAGGTACTCTATGAAGGGTCAGCAGGTACTCTATGAAGGGTCAGCAGGTGTACTATGAAGGGTCAGCAAGTATTCTATGAAGGGTCAGCAGGTGTACTATGAAGGGTCACCAGGTACTCTATGAAGGGTCAGCAGGTGTACTATGAAGGATCAGCAGGTGTACTATGAAGGGTCAGCAGGTGTACTATGAAGGGTCAGCAAGTACTCTATGAAGGGTCAGCAGGTGTACTATGAAGGGTCACCAGGTACGCTATGAAGGGTCAGCAGGTGTACTATGAAGGGTCAGCAGGTACTCTATGAAGGGTCAGCAGGTGTACTATGAAGGGTCAGCAGGTACCCATTCAGGTTATATGCACTTACGCTAATGTGTAGTGGTAGGGTGATTGTAATATGAAATGGAGGACCTACAGTTTAACGTGGGATCCGAACCATGGTGGAGACCTGGCATTCCTCACATTCACAAAATGTGATTAATACATGTCTTGTCAGAGGTGGAGGAAGGGTTTGGCAATCAGATACATCTGTGCCAGGACCGAGGATTGAACCCCGGACCCTCAGCACAGAAATCTGACACCCTACCCCCAGACCACCAGGTCACCTCGGTGTTATAATATAAAATGTTAGATATGTAATTAATGTTGTTGTTCTTTTTACTTTCTCTCAACACCTCGGAGAATTGTGATCATCAAAAAAATTGAACTATTGAACTCAAGATTCTTATAAATGGAAAGGTGCTTTAGATTTAGACTTCCTCTAACAAATTCAATTTTTTTTATTAATAGGCTCACAACAAATAATTTTAAGATATTAGAGAACTAGCAGCAAGCTTTCCTCTTTACCGCAAGTTTCGTAGTTTTCTTTTCTTTCTCACTTATTGAAATGATAAAGGTAGTTATATATGAAGGTCGAAAGTGATTATAAGCTCGGACCTAATAAGGAAGTAGTTACAGAGGCCGCCTTAATACTGCACCCCCAATTCCCTTTCCAAGTTTCCTTGAGTCCCCCCGTAGCCTTGGGGAGTCCGGCTTGGTAAATTGGCCCCTGGGTACGCATACTCCGAAGAGTAAACCAAGACATCTGAGGAGATACTTAATGAAATAATATACATTATTTAAATACGTACCTCTATATACAGGGTGTATATTAATTGGTGTCAAATATTCTAAGGGTGCATTCCCATCGACCAAACACTAAGAAAATTCCATATAAACAGGAGTCAAACAAATCTTTAGATGCTGCACTAGGAAGAATTTTATTTTTCTATTAATAGGTAATCCACCAGAATAATCAATGCAATTTAACAAGACAAGCTTAACAAAAACACAAATCAGAACATTTTGGTGCAAAAAATGGTTCAAAATGGTGTCATCATGTTTGGAAGCTGAGTTTTTGTGTCATGCTTTTTCATATTTTGTTTAATACACCTGAGGTGTTAACGTATTTTCACAAAATTAATTAAGATACGATCTCTCTTAGAATTTCAACATCAGGCACAGGAAATGCGTATACAATGGAGTTTAAATGTCTCCAGAAATAAAAATCCAACAGGTTCAAATTTGGTGACCGAGAAGGCCACTCAAAATATCCTCCACGACCAATCCATCTTTGAAGGAAACCTTTAATAACTCAAAAACTAAGCGTTTCTAGAACCATGTTTGTATGAATGTTTCTTAGTACTTGTTCGATGGGAATACAAACCTAGAATAATTGACAGGAATTAATATACACCCTGTATAATAAATTTATAATAAATACTTAAAAATAAAAATCTAAGGCTAACGGCAAGAGACCCAGACGTAAGTACATGCTTTCCGGAATTACCATTTTTATTTTTACTGTAGATTATAGAATATGTGTAAGTTGCACAAGCCCCCGCCAACTTTGGGGGTAAGGAGTTGAAAAGCTAAATTATATATAGAGAGGTACGCGAAATAAAAAGGTTGAATACCACTGGACTAGTGAACTTCGTAAAATGAATGCTCGCCTGGGAATGATAATTAGGGTTTTATTTCTGGGGGCTGTAAAGAGTTAGGGGGATCGTTTCATTGCTATGCAGACCCGTGTCAGGGGGTGTGGTAGGTAGAACTGCAATGTTGCGTGGAACTATCACAACCATACAGCACGCTCCCACGTAACTCAGGGAGATATTTAAGAGGGGTCATCACACACAGTAACACGAACAATCAGTGAGCTATTTAAGAGAGGTCATCACACACTATAATACATGCACTCAGTGAGCTATTTGAGAGAGGTCATCACATACTATAATACATGCACTCAGTGAGCTATTTGAGAGAGGTCATCACATACAGTCACACAATCAGTGAGCTATTTAAGAGAGGTCATCACACACTGTAACACAAACAATCAGTGAGCTATTTAAGAGAGGTCATCACACACAGTAATACAAACAATCAGTGAGCTATTTAAGAGAGGTCATCACACACTATAATACATGCACTCAGGGAGTTATTTAAGAGAGGTCATCACACACAGTAATGCATGCACTCAGGGAGCTATTAAAGAGAGGTCATCACACACAGTAATACATGCACTCAGAGAGCTATTAAAGAGAGGTCATCACACACAGTAATACATGCACTCAGAGAGCTATTAAAGAGAGGTCATCACACACAGTAATACATGCACTCAGGGAGCTATTTAAGAGAGGTCATCACACACAGTAATATAAACAATCAGTGAGCTATTTAAGAGAGGTCATCACACACAGTAATACATGCACTCAGAGAGCTATTTAAGAGAGGTCATCCCACACAGTAATACATGCACTCAGAGAGCTATTAAAGAGAGGTCATCACACACAGTAATGCATGCACTCAGGGAGCTATTAAAGAGAGGTCATCACACACAGTAATACATACACTCAGAGAGCTATTTAAGAGAGTGCATCACACACAGTAACACAAACAATCAGGGAGTAATTTAAGATAGTTCATCACACACAGTAACACAAACAATCGGTGATATAATTAAGAGAGGTAATCACACACAGTAACACATTCACTCACGGATATATTTAAAAGGGACTCAATCTGATCACCAAGAAATAACTTCAACTTCAACTCCAAAGAGAACTTATGCGAGAATTGAAATCTAAAGATAGATTTTAGTACAGTTGTAAGGATAATAATATGGAGAGAGCGAGGTATATTGTTCACTAAACTACTTGTAATAAATTACAAGTTTTATAAAATTAAATAGTATGGAGCTCCGCACGGACTTTCTCGCTCTATTGTTTGAAAATGGAAATATTTACTCAAAACTCGTAAAATAAATATGTGAATCAAAATAATATACACTAGCAAACCCAAGAATAAATTGCACCATACTTATGTAAAACATTTTTTAAGTCTTTGTTTAAATTTTATAATTTTATTTTTAAAAAAATAATGTCCTCAATTGTATGTTTGGACCGATAAAAAAAATCAATATTGGGTCCACAAGGGTCAAAACTGCGCATTAAAATTTTGACTTGCGGTTAAAATTTTCGACATTTTATAAAGTGTTGCAAATATTCATGCCATCGCATTGCTATTAAATTCCTTATTTATAAATTTTGTCCAAAAATATGTAAATATTGACTATTGAGTATAAAATGAAGGAGATAGATCATTGTTATACAAACATTTTTCCTAAGAGTTTTAAGGAAAAACAATATAAGCTTTTAGAGACTTACTTATATTTAATTACTCTATGGCATTGGAGGGTTATTGCGTTAAAACTCAAGTAGTATCTCTTTACAACTAAAGCTCACAAAATTGTATTAATATATTTGCCAATATCTAAGAAACTGTGGGTTTTATAAAAATATATATAATATAAAAGTTTTTTAATTTTAATAGTACTACAATTTTGCAATGATAAGTTATTTAGTATCTCAAATATTTGCGGAGATACGGAAATTTCAGCTTCTGTAAAGTACCCTAAAAGTCATTTTCACGGGGAAATTAAAATAGTCAGTTTATTTATAATCTTAATCAACGCCTAGATACGAATTTAAATCAAAATCATTAGAGTTGATTTTGAGAAAATCAATGTTATTCTCTTTTCACCCCTTATTAAACTACTCTTAATTTTAAGTTTAAGCAGACACACAGACAGACGGCTTTGCAAAGACCACTTTTTAGGGTTCGGGGGGTCATGAGACGTCGATAATCCTCAAAATCTCGAGTTCGATTTTTTTTAAAAATTTTTACGATTGCAATACTTTCTCTACCTGTAAGATAGCGAGAAAGTAAAAATACGTTTAATTCACACATAGTGAGTGTCTCAGATGAAAATATTATTTTGTTCTAGGTCCTAGTGTCATGAAATGTTAAAAACTTTAATCCAATAAGTAGTAATCAAAATATATTTTTTTAAATTTAAAACAAATGGTCCTTCCATTATGTTTTAAATGGGATGGGATTGTTTTATTTAAATTATTAAAACCATACTTTGGCACCCATCCTTTTGGATGTATTTTTTTAATATTGTTTCCGCATTTTGATCGCAGTATGTTTGAATTAAATTTTAAAAAATACTGTTACCGGGGCTTCACGATACAAATTATTTACCGTAGTCAAAAGTACAAATGTGGTTAAAAGTTTTTAACTGAGAATTTGAATATAAAATGATTTACGAGAGGGTCCATTACCGTTACATCACTTAACACTGATATGCCTAACGACCTTAATTTTTCCACCAGTTCACTGCTAAAACTAAATTTTCTGCCATAAAATTTCCCATTCGTTTTCATTACCAAGTGTGACAAATCTGTGTTATACTAAAACTGTTTCACAATTAATTTGAAGATTTATTCCATTTGTAAAAAAAAAAAATGTACACACGCATTTTTTTTATGTTTTACATATTGCAGCTTTAGCCTGTGAGCAAAAAAAAAACATGTATTCCAAAGCTATTTCAGTTGATTTCGCAACATATTTTTTCATTTGTTTGTTTACATTAAGGTTTATGTATGGCTATAATAAAAATTTAACCGTTATAAAAAGCATTGGTACATATATTTCTGTTCTGTTTTATTTCTCTTATCTGCATCGAATATTATTATAAAGACATAATGATGACGTTTATAGATATTATAATTTATTTTATTCATATGAGTTTTAAAAAAAATCACTGGATAGAACATAAGGATGTTTCTTTTTAAATAAGTTTCATACGTACAGGACACTCAATTCGATTAAACTTTATTTAAGGGTGGATTTTACAAACTGTTGGCGTGCATATTAAGTTATTACCAAGAGAAAATATGTATACGTATGTATGAAACGAGAAGCTACTCATTTTGAGGCCCACCGTGGTGGCCATATGGTATAAAGCAGGGATAGCGAAACATTTTCTACAAGTGTGACAATTAAGGACTAAGTGAATTTTGAACTAAATGCTTATATACGTTTTTAATGAGTATTTGAAAATCAAAACTGGTTGAATATTATGAAATATAAAAAAAAATTAAATAAAATTATAAATATTTTAATAATGACTAAATTTTATCTAAGTAACATTGTTTACATTGTCAAAGTTAGTAGACGAGTTTTAGCGATTGACTTGGTTACGTCTTGGTATCGAAGGTTTAGAACAAAGTGGTTCTGACCAAGGGGGAGTGCGGAAACGATTTGAGATGTTTTTTCTTGTACAAATGTGGTGGTTTGGGTAGAGTGGATCTAAGAGCTGATAGGAGAATTTGTATAATCTGTAGCCCCTTTTTACGTCCTCCGGGACCAAGGCAGGCATACAAAATTAAACAACATAAAAAAGAGGGGATGCAGAGTAAGCTGATAGGAAAATAAAAACAAATATATTATTACTTAATATATTTGCTCCTGGTTCCTTGCAACCCATTCAGCATTTTAGTGCAAAATTAAATAAAGGAATAACCAGATAACAATAAAGAATATTCCCAGGATAGAGTAAAAATAGATAGATAGGAGATAGTTGAAACATCAAATCAAAAGATAAGTATTTAAATATAAATTTTATTTATAAACTGGATAAATGTAAGTTTTAATGTATAAAAAAGATAGATATATATATATATATATATATATATAAGTCAAAACTACTAAAAAAGGACAAAATATTTCATACAAGTAGGAAGGACTCTTAACGTTTAACAAACAATTCCTTGTAAAAGATTCTCTATAACTAACAATCTTTCTTAGTAAAAGACTTTGCATGGTTAACATAATACTCCTTATAAAAAGGACTCTGAACATTTAAGTTGTACTTTTATCTGAAAAAGAATTTTTAATTATAAATACCAGTTCAATCCTCGGTCCCGGCACAGATTTATCTGATTACCAAACCCTTCCTTCACCTCTGACAAGACGTCTTGTGAATGTGGGGAATATGTGGGGAATGCCAGGCCTCCACCGTGGTTCGGATTCCACGTTAAACTCTAGGTCCTTCATTTCATCTCACAATCACCCTACCATTCATTACACATTAGCGTAAGTGCGTATAATCCGAACGGGTAGTAAGACGCGGTGCTAATAATAATAATAATAATATAAATACCAAAAATCAATTTAGAGATTACATTTTACACTTAGGTGTGCTCTAGATGTATATCCTTCCAAGAGTGATCTGGTCTCGGAGCTCCTGGCAGTATTTATCCAATATCAATTGCTCAGAGAGGGGAGAAGTAAGAGATACATACACAAAACATACAAATAAAGAAAAGAAGGGGAAGGGGTAGTAGCGGACGAAGAACATGGAGAGGAGAGAGAGAGTCCTGGATCCATCAAGAATCGTCTAGTGGCTTCGGCAGCCCTCTAGTGCCGGAACATCGTGCTCCCAACCACGTGGTGTTGACGAGCCTCCAGGCCTCGCGCTTTCTTTCATAACAGCAGGTCCGCGATGGTCGGTTACGCAGCCTGGGAGATAGCCAACTCGGGACGTAAACAGTGTAATGGGCCTCGGTGAGTTTAGGATATTATAGTAATTTGGTTGTGGTGGGATATGACGAGTAGTGGTTTAGTGTCCAGTTTTTTTTAATGCGTTTTGGCTCATCATAAGACGCTAGAACACTTTCCCCCTGGGCTGAAGGGTAACAGGCTTCCCAGCGCATCTTGGTAGGCTCAAGGCAGCCTGGACAGTTGTTCTTGATGTTTATCTTCTATTCCCGGTAAGGTCTGTAATTCTTCCCACTCCAAGGCACAGTCCCAAGTTCCATCCGCTTCCCAGAGCTACATCCTGTCTTGTTGCGGCCTTGGACTTCATGATGCGGCCGAGGTCACTGGCAAATCAATTGAACTGGTTTTTTTCTCGTCATTGGACGCTCGCTTGGACTCCAATTTCACTGAATTTCCTGTTAAAGATCCAAAACGTCTAACCGACTCATGCTCGCCACATTTCAGGAAAGAATAAGGAATGGATGAAACCAGGAGAAGAAATCCTCTCTGAGCTGCACAAACAAAAAACAGTTCTATGTCCTTTATACAATCCTTAAAATCTTATTATTGGGTCCAATATCCAACGCTTGGTGATGCTTGAACCACATATATTTACGTTGTTTCATATCCAACGTCATCAACACTAAACACAACATATCTTCTTCTCCGACCTGAGGTGGACAATTAAATCGTTCCTTCTTGGTGATCTCTGGAAAAGAGTTTTTCACAAGATATATATTTATATCACTACATTAAATTTATAAATGACACAAATATACTGACTAGACACAGACGGTGCTCCGGAGCGAAAAAAGGTGACATTACAAATAAAAAACCCTTACACGGTGACTCTTGGCGTATTATCTAGGCGGGGTTATTTTCAAATGGCTTACATGAGCCCTCCTGGAAATATCCTTGTCTTCCACGTTAGTCACAAGCACAGTAACGAGGGTAATAAACTTCTCTATTTAACATGGACCACTCCACTTCTCTCACAACGTCACAGAGATTTTCTCAATAGTGGAGATCTGTGGGAAGTCTTTGCACAGAACAGTATCCCCAATCACATAGGGGACAGGGATCCTACCTTTATTATAGGTGGTGGTTACTCTACGTTGAGCCTTCTTAAGGTAATTAAGCGATAACCTACACCTCTCTAAATGGGAAACTTCACTATACTCATCTAACAATGGGCTGATGTGCCAAATAGATAACAGGGGAGGGGGGGTTAACTCTCTACCCATAAAAATAGAGGCCGGGGAGGAACCAATAGCATCGTGAAATGCAGAGTTGAAAGAAAAGTTGAGGAATTCCAACTCTTGATCCCACATATTCTGAGCCTGATGATGAAAGATAGTGAGGGCAATAACTGGGTTCTTATTGAACATTTTAACCTGATTAGGGCCAGGGTGGTCTGGGATAGTAGTATTGTATTGGGTTCCCCACCCAAATCACATGTCCTTAAAAACAGCAGACAGGAAACAAGGAACATTATCACTGACAATGGCGCGAGGCACCCCAAAGAATGTCTACACACGCCTACATAACGCATTCACAGTTTTAGTTGCTTTCATGTCACTAAGGGGTATTAATAAAACCAATTTAGAAAAGGCATCAACTAGCACCAAAATACAAGAATTTCCCAGTCTCGAACGGATGATAGGACCTATATAATCATCAAAGATTTTCTGCCAGGGACGTTGAGTGACATCGGCCGAAGGAAGCCCTACGTGGGAGTTCTGCACTGGTTTAGTCTTTTTACAATCAACACAACAGCTAACCCATGATTTCACATCATTATACAAGCCAGGCCGAAGAAACTCTTGAGAAATTTTGCTGAAGGTTTTCAGAACACCTAACTGACCTCCGAAAGTAGAGTTGTGAAAATATTTTAATAACATAGAGCGAATAGCAAGGGGAAATACTATCTTCCTACCTTTTCCCCTAATATTAGGGACAATTAATAAATCCTTAAATATTTCAAAAGGTCCAACCTTTTCACTTCTCTGAATCCTCCCCATAATTTTCCCACACCAGGGGTCATTATCTTGATGGTCTTGAATGGATACAAAATATCAAGGGATGGAATAGATAACACAATTGTTAGTAACAACCTCCTCAGAACCTATAGGATCTTGGTCTTCTGCCATACGTGACAATGAATCAGCGGTAACATTATGTTTAACAGAAATATGGTGTGTTGAGAATTTAAAGTGGGACAACCTCCACAACCATCTGACTATATTCCCAAACTGCTTGGGATGACGCCACATCCAAGCAAGAGCAATATTGTCGGTATAAATCTCAAACTCCCTTTGCTCCAGGTAGTCGGCAAACCGCTCGACACTGAAGACACAGGCGAGGCATTCCTTTTCGTTGGAGCTGTATCTCTTTTCAGCGTCGGTAAGCGTTTGACTAGCAAAGGTGACCGGTCGGGCACCCTCCGACGACCTTTGGGACAACACAGCCCCCAGAGCAACAGACGACCCATCAACATGAAGCAAAAAGGGGATAGAAAAATCAGGCATGCGCAATACCTCTGGAGAGATAAGCTTCTGTTTGCGAGAGTTAAAGGCCTGGGATTGAGCTTCCCCCAAAAAAATTCAGCTCCCTTTTTTCTTGAGGGAGTTAAGGGGTGCGACTATATCCGAGGACATAAGAATGAGCCCGGAATAGTAGGCGCACATGCCAATAAATCTCATAGCCCCTTTGAGATTCTTCGGTGGGGTGGATAGTCAATAAGGGGCTAAACACTCTCTGGATCAATGATTAAATTCCCAGAAGAGATCACATACCTCAAATATTTAATAGAGGGTTTGGCCCGTACGGCCTTGTCTGGATTCACAGTCAACCCTACGCTACGCAAGCGACTTAACGCGGTTTCAAGATGGCCTATATGATCCTTCAAGTTGTCACTATAGACGCAAATGTCATCAAGATGATTAAACACATGCTTATATTTAAGATCAGAAAGAACGTGGTTGAGGACGCGACTCAGCGTTTGACCTCCAATAGTACAGCCTAGGGGTATTAGATTGAACTCGTATTGCTGCCAGGGTGACACAAAAACAGTGTACTTCTTTGAAGATTCAGTCAGAGAACATTGTAAGAAACTAGCATTTAGGTCAACTACGCCAAACACCTTAACTATACCTAAATGTTGAAAATCAGATTCTATGCTCGGCTTAGGATAGAGGTCAAATTGTATTTTCTGGTTGATCTTACGGTAGTCGACAATTAACATATGTTCTTCTCCCTTCTTTGGGATGATTAATGCATGACTGGCATACGGGGATTTGGAGGGACGAATCACACATTTGACCTCAAGATCATCAATAATTTGCCGAAAAATTTCCATCTTAGGGATGCACAAGAATAAGGTCCAGATCTAACAGGGATATTGTCCTCCACTACAATCCTGTAAGGCATCACATCACATTTCCTTGACTTCGTAGTGATAACATTTTGAACAGCTTCCTTATAATTATTCAGATAAACAAAAGAAGAAATAGTAGGAATATTACACAAGGGGATTTTAACTCTAGGAGAGAATTCAAAACACAAATTTCTACGCGATAAACTCTACGTAGCTCCTGTTTACCAGAGGAAATCATTTCCTATGATCATTTCATAGGGAATAGAGGGAACACAAAACATATCTTCCATATTTTTATGGATAACGTAATTTTTTTTGTCTTAAACTAATACACTTCCATTACCTACTACAAATGGCTTCTGTTCGATCTTTTCTAATTCATAATACGCTACAAATCCTACTACATTTGCTGCAAATCGACATAAAATTAGCTGTATCCTTAATTAGATTAGTGCTTATTTTGACTAGTCCTAATATTTACATATCCTTAACATATACTCCCAAAAATAACCTTAAGAAAACATTAAGTACGTATGTAAAATTAAATAGGCTTAGATCATAAATTGTACTATATTTTATTTATAGCTAAGTGGTTTTTAAGAACCTACTTACGGTCATTTATTTCTAGCTAGTAATTTCTGTCCTTTTTAATTTACAAAAACTTAAAATCAATTGACTACAAAGTTATACTCGTTTAAATTGAACGTAGGAAGTGATGGTGTTTTGAAATTGGTGCACAAATTCTCGGCTCTTTGGTCATAACCATACTGTTTAGTCTGGTCAAGGAAAGCGTTACCAAACCGAGCTCTGGTATCGTCTCGGTCATAAACATTTCGTTAACATTGATACCAGGTCAACCGTGAAAAAACGCCTATTTTCTTAAACATTATTAATAACACTAACCTAAAGTTTAAAAAAAATGGAAAGTAATATCTTCAGGAAGTAAAAATAAAATAAATATCTATAAATGTTTAAATCAAAAAAGTCATAAGCTTTTCCACCATAGTTTGAACCGTGTTGTAGTTTGCCAGCTAAGATATTTAGGTTTCATTCATAGCTGGTTGTCTTCAACAACATACAAGACTATTTCTAACGGTGACGTCACAAAACTAATTGTGAAATGTGAATGACATGGCTAATAGAGATATTATCGACCTCAAAAATTAATGCCACTTTGGGAAAAGTTGTATTTAGAGTTTATATTTTCATGTGTGTCTGCCACCCAAATCGTGTTCACGTGTCATATCTAGTATAAGGCGTCACTATCTCAATAGACCGGACTGTGGATGATGAGAGGATACGGGTTCGGATCCCGGTCAGCTGTCCTGAGGGTGGTTTTACCCTAGTAGATAGTTTTAAACTTCCCCTTTCTCTAAATTCAACCTTACTCATCCCTAACACATTAACGTAATTATTACATAAGCGCCCAAACCAATCTGGTAGTAAGACGTGGTTGTAAACGAATAAATTGATTTCCACAATTATCCATGGGGTTCAACTTGATCTAATTTGCATTATTTATTTTTAGAATAATAGCTTACAAACAGAGAATTCACACAATAAAAATTGAATATTCATAGGCGAAGCAACAATTTCTTAAAGAGTGTATTTCTTTCCACAGCCATTTGTCGAGTTATACTAAACCCAATTAAATTGTATTTATTTTTATTAAATCAAAACATTCACTTCGAGGGTTATGATAATAGCAAAGCCAAAAAAAAAATTAAAAAACTATAAAGATTCACCCAGCTCTATTTAACCTATTATAAGAAAACAAAATGAGAGTGTATATTTCAAAATGTTAAATGAAGACCAGTGGTATATAATCTATATTCTATATTTTTAGAAATATTGAGTTAACATTTCTAAAATCTAAAGGTTACAGTTGAGAGTTGTCATCGAGAAATTGATAAATCATGGTTTAACAGTAGAGATCATTTTCTTATAAAACAGGACATCATTGGATAATTGTATTTATGATAATTATTATTAGTACGTGTTTGTATCAACGCGTCTTACCACCCTTTTGGGTTACACGCTTATGTACTTATTACGTTAATGGGTTGAGGATCAGAGAGGCTGCGTGGAGAGAGAGTTCTTTAAACCTTTTAGAAAAAAAACCAACCAGATTTCTAACCATGATCTTCCCATGATCGTCAATACGAGAGTGACGCCTTAGAACCGTGATATCACCGAAGCGGCTGGTATTAACCTACGTTTAACCCAAAAGTTAACAAAGATGTGGACTATACGATTGGGAATTAGGAGGGTAGCTTAGATAAAGGAAAAACACATTTGCTTGGAGAGAGGGGGGAGGAAATCACATGTGAAAAAAATACTCCAAGTTCGCCCAAATCTAAATTCAAACTACTACTTCAGTGTCACTGTCAATCTAATATATTTCGAATCCAACAATTTTATTGACCACGTGACAACTGGTGTGATTGAGGGAAAAGGGGGGGGCAATACTTTCCTTCTCCCGTTATTGCTTAGGAGGGCTGATCTCGACCGTCAATTGACGAGATATCGATTCTTGATTCAGATCGATATTTACCGACCCTCGAGAAGGGAGACTTCTTAGGGGGAGGTAGTTCTGGCGATCGTATTGGGGTGATCTGCTTGTTTTTACTTCAAGGATTTTGGTGTGTAGGTTTTCTAAAATTGAACCCTTGAAATAAAAGGGTTCAATGTGGATTTTCTTAAACTCCTCTCTTATAATTCAGATTACAGCTCGTATCTATTCCATGTTTAGCATAACAAACAAAATAAAAACTCTTATTATTCCGTGTAAATGACTTTAAGACTAATTTACACAAGGAAATATCTCCAATTTTGAACATATTCCCACAAATATTTGAGAACTTACCATCGCAAAGTTGTAGGAATATTAAAAATAAACCACTTTTATTTATAAGACCAATATCTTCGAGCCATAAGCAAATATATATTTTAAATAGAGATCTGAGAAACGGGAAGATGATTATTATGCTCTGTGGTGAACAGTGATAATACTTTCTTCTCAATGTTTCTGTAACGGTGTGTACTATTGGTGAAATACATCATGTAAAAAAACTATATTTTTTTTGTAATGCTAAACAATGGTTAGATACGAATTTATCGAAATCATTAGAGCTGATATTGAGAAAATTGATATTTTCTCTTTTCGCTCTAAGTAAACTGCCCTTAATTTTAAGGTTACATATCTAATTACAAACCTCCTCTGGGCAACTTATAAAAACTCTAGAGCAATCGGTAAAATTATTTCGGCTCTGTGCCAAGATACAGATTATATTACATGAAATTTTGATATCCAACAAAATCTCGAATTCAATTTTTTTTAAATATCTCCAGTGGATATCGAGAAAGTAAAGATCTATTCAGGCCTCTTAAAATTAAAGGTATTGATTTGTAGAGGTTTACAAAAATCACAAAAAGTTCGAACCTAAGATGGACTTTACTACAAACATCGTTGCCTAGAACAGCAAAAAGTTTGACTTAGTCAGTTTTTCAGCTCAGTACGAATCGTCTTATTTATTTATTTTTTAACTGAGATGATAAATTCGGTATCACACCATAAAAATTGTTGTATTTTACGAGGGTACAGAGTTTGTTTTAAATATTCACTTTAAATAGTTTTATAAATACTTTTGTTTTATGTTAATGTGCTTAAATACCCATCCAGGTTAAAGGCATATAATAAATTTAATATGGTAGGGTTTATTATAGTAATGCACCCGTATCTTCATGGAAGGAGTGAGGAAACCATTTTGTAAAAACCACCAATCCAGTATTGGAGTCCCGGCAAACCAGAGTAGTAGAGTTTGACGCAATCATAGAATCCACCGATGAAGGTGATTTTCAATCAAACCAAATGTGAAACTAAAGTTGACCCGCGAAGTCACACCCTCAATTCCACCCTCATTATTTGTACGAGTGTTACAAGGGAAGGCGCGAAGGGGATATTTATCTCGGCGAGGCGCACAACATGACCGCTGGAATAAGAGAAATGCTAGGAATCGATAGAGAGTGAAAAGGCATGTCCCGGGTCTCAGATTATTGGATCAAACTCGAGAGCGAAATGTTGTCGTGATCCCCTCTCTTTGCTCTGCACGGTTGACTCTCTCACCAGGTATCCGCGTTCGAGCCTTGATCTTGGAATATTAGATGATTCTTGGAGGGTTTAAAAGACCCCATGTCACGGTCAGCAATCACTGCAGGTATCCAGGTTCGAGCCTTGTCCTTGGAATATTAGCTGAGTCCTGGAGGGTTTAAATAACCTCTTGTCACGGTCAGCAATCACTGCAGGTATCCAGGTTCGAGCCTTTATCCTGGAATATTAGCTGAGTCATGGAGGGTTTAAAAGACCCCATGTCACGGTCATCAATCACTGCAGGTATATAGGTTCGATCCTTGTCCTTGGAATATTAGCTGAGTCCTGGAGGGTTTTAAATGACCCCTTGTCACGGTCAATAGTGTATCGAACATAATTCATAGTAAAATACAACGGCATAAAATGATACGTAGTGTATAAAGTCGTAAAAAACCATAGCAATAAATCACTTGTCAAAAACCACCGTCAGTTGACTGAGACAAGATTCGAACCTTCGCCTCCTTGGCAACAGCTATCGAGAGCTATTTTCTAATCACGCGCTCGCTCGCACGCTTGTCAGTCCAGCCGAACCCTAATAATTTATACTCACCTTTTAGAGAGCTAGCGCCGTGAGGTAGATTTGATACTATATGTTATACACTCATGTAAAGCATTTGTATCATAAATAGAACAGGAGACATTGTGACGTTCTCAAACCACCATTGCTATATATTAGCAGCAGTCAGCTCAACACCGATAAAGTGTTTTTGATTTTTTGACCATCATTAGCGCTGTATGAATAAATACTTAATTAGTTCCATCCTTAAAAAAACACTCCTTAAATATATGACTAATCAAAATATTTCAAATAAAATCTTGTTTGATAAAATCAAAGATCTCTTTTATACTTGAATATGTTTATAGGTATTTAACGTACACTTTCTGACCAGACTGATTGTATTAGTAGGTGACTTATAAACTAACTCAAATTCAGAACAGACACAACACCCATCCCCAGGCCATTAATTTATCACAGTTAAATGGGGGGGAAACACACATTTCACCAATTATAATTGTTTCGGTCATTTCGAGGATTGAACACAGGATCCTTATATCAGTATAAATACGCGCTACCGACTGAGCTATATTATTGTAATTCAAAAATTGATGTGTTTAATCTCCTTACCTGTAACTTTTGTAAAGTTTGAGGATGAGCACAGATTTAACGCATTGATATTATTTCTTAATTCAACTTAGGATCTCATCTCAGTAGGTAGCGTGTGTGTCTATAGAGCTGAGAGTCCCATGTTCAATTCTTGGCATGGCTGAAAAATGTGTAATTAATTAAATTGGGGCTTCTCCCGTCAAAGTTGTGAATTAACGGCTTGGGTGTTGGGTCTTTTCTAGATTTAAGTTAGTTTGCATGTCGTGTATTAATATTATCAATCTCTTCTTAAATTGCGCCTTTAATACCTCAAATGATAATAATTAAAGAAACTATCTTTTTCATCCATTTTGAAATACAATTTAATTTTTTTAGACAACAATTAAAAACTTAGATCATATATTAAAGATGTTTAGTCAACAATGGAACAACAAGTAAGATATTAAAACCGTATGAACAGCGATGAAACAATGTATTAAGATTGTTTAAACAACAATAAAAAACAAATACATTATAAAAACCGTTTTACAGCAATTAAACAACGAAAAATGTATTAAAATGATTTAAGCAACAATGTAAAAAATATTAAAATAATGTCAACAGCGATTAAACAACTATTGATGTATTGAAATTGTTTATATAGAAATGAAGCAAGAAAAACTAAATCAATATAAAATATTTAAATTTTATTGACAGTAATGAAAGAACCAATAATATATTCCCTTTTTAAACACATCAATTAAAGTATTGTCAAAGGTTCTAAATAATATATTATGTTTCATCGAATTTTCTGATTGTTTTGAGGAGTTTTCCACAGATAACAGTAGTTTTTCAACAATCAAATTCAAATATTCGGAATAGTTACAAAAGTGGCCACGTATAGAACGCTAGGCAGTAGCGCTGCAGCACGGAGCCACGGGAATCTGCCCAATGAAACCCGAGTGAGAAACAAGGAGTGTTATAGGGAGGGGGAGAGTAATTCTTGAAATGGTTGGCTTTGTTCTCACGAGAGTGTGCTGACTGTGGTCTTGTTCAGTGAAACTCCTGCCCCGCCAGAGTGAACGGTCCTTGAACCGTATAAAGTTTCTCGACGAGGGCAGACTTGACATCTAATTACCAGTTAGTTGGCTGCTGGTTGCAGCGCGTATAGAATAACACCCGTTTCACTTAAATGACGGAGATCTTCAAAGGGAAGAACGTTTTCGTCTCCTATTTCAGCGCCCTTCGGCCGTGTTAGTGCCGTATCAGGGCTGTTTATTTTCTCCGTGAAATGTTTTATTTCTCCAACCGATTGGTTTAAGAGAGCCTTTTTGCGATAGTGAGGTTTTTGTAGCTTTCACACACACACACACACACACAATGATTTATTGTATAAATATAATTATATGTTATTAATACTATTAGCACCGCGTCTTACTACTACCCGTTCGGGTTGTACACACTTACGCTAAAGTGTAATGGTAGGGTGATTGTGAGATGAAATGGAGTACCTACAGTTTAACGTGGGATCCGAACCACGGTGGATGCCTGGCATTCCCCCCATTCACAAGTTGTGATTAATACATGTCTTGTCAGAGGTGAAGGAAGGGTTTGGCAAACAGATAAATCTGTGCCGGGACCGAGGATTGAACCCCGGACCCCCAGCACAGAAGTCTGACACCTTAACCCCTAGACCACCAGGTCACCTACAATCATTATATGTTATATGATCATCTTTCGGGGGTGGCACGGGACTTTTTCATAACAAACCGGGTTATTTATCACCCAATTTGATGGCTGCATGATCAATGACATCACTCTAGTAATAGACTGGCCTGCTGATGATGGTGCTATCGGGGCTCGAATTCCGGTCGGTGTACTGAAAGGGATGTTTCATAAATAGTTTTCCATCCCCTCTCTCCACATAAATAGGTATACAATTTCTCTAAATTCAAACTTACTCGTCCTTAACAAGTTAGCATAATTAGTATTACAGATCGGTAGCTACCAAAAATAATAACGAAAAGATATTAAATTGTATTAATAAATGGTATTACTAAAATTATTAATATTTAAAAAATAACTTAAAATCTTTTTTTTAATTAGAATAATTTAAGTTAAAATATTTTCGGTAAAACATTTACTGAGTAGACCATTGATACGAGTCCCCCTAAATAACTTTCTGAGTTCAGGTAATTTTTTGTGATATAAGTCTAATTCGACCAATTTAGAATTTTTGCAATAATAGTAGCAATAATAATAATAATAATTCAAAATATTTTAGTTAGTTGTTGATGATGGCACTAGAGAGAACAGAAACTAAAGGTTAAAATAAAATGTCCATGTATCGACTTGGTGAGTTTCCAAACCAACCAACCAATTCGGCCTGGCATCAAGAGGCCAACCAAGAAACCAACGCGTCACTAGTTGAGCGATTAAGCACGCTAACCTCAACCCACGGACAAAATGAGATTGTTAGTAGGCCCAACGTCAAGAGGAAAACATCGAGATTAAGATCCGACTTCTTGAGGACGGGTCTAATGTGGGAGATAGGACCCCGCGATGGCAACTTGAACCAAGAATGGCGAGATTTGGGAACAGATGTCTTAAAGATGAAGATTGTAAGGGAAAGCGAGGCGTTTAGGAAATGGAAAATCGTTGTTACCCTACTTCATTTTCATCGACATCGTGCCGGATAGGATTGGGTGCAACACTAGCACATCTCACAAATTATATGAATGGGATGTTTTCAATAAACCCTTTGTAATTATTTTTGAGAAAGCTATCTTAAATGATCAATTCTTAAAGATTTAAAATTATAATTTATATAAGTTGATACGCCCATTTATTGTAATTAAAACTAAGAGAAAACGACTGAAGGTATTTCAACAAAGAAGCGCTCATTTTAAATGTATTTGTTCCAGAATGTTGTTAAAATATTACCATCCAACTTAAACTCAATTATATTAACGAGATTCTATGTGTTCTGCTATGCGCAGTGGTTTATCTGTACAATCAATCTTTGTTTACACCACCATGACAACCAGGATTTGTTTATGATTGTATTTTGGTAGATAAAATATTTATCTTTGACCAAATAAATTCCCAACTCATTTCTTAGTTAAGTGGTATGGTGCAACAAACAGATATAGATCCAGGAGAAGGGTCGTTTTAAAGTTTTAATCATTGTATGAAGCGGAAAACATAGATTAGAATACAATTCCAAAGGTTAAAGCTGTACCTGTGACATATTCTCCCCCACTCTGTTCCCATTTGACCAGGATAAGCAGAGCTTGTTAAAACTGTACCTGTGACATATTCTCCCCCACTCTGTTCCCATTTGACCAGGATAAGCAGAGCTTGTTAAAACTACCTGTGATATGTTCTCTCCCAGTCTCTCTCCATTTGACCAGGGTAAGCAGAGCTTGTTACAACTGTACCTGTGATATGTTCTCCCCCACTCTGTCCCCATTTGACCAGGGTAAGCAGAGCTTGTTACAACTGTACCTGTGATATGTTCTCCCCCACTCTGTCCCCATTTGACCAGGGTAATCAGAGCTTGTTAAAACTGTACCTGTGACATATTCTCCCCCACTCTGTTCCCATTTGACCAAGATAAGCAGAGCTTGTTAAAACTACCTGTGATATGTTCTCTCCCAGTCTCTCCCCATTTGACCAGGGTAAGCAGAACTTGTTAAAACTGTATCTGTGATATGTTTTCTCCCACTTTGTCCCCATTTTACAAGGGTAAGCATAGCTTGTTAAAACTGTACCTGTGATATGTTCTCCCCCACTCTGTCCCCATTTGACCAGGGTAAGCAGAGCTTGTTAAAACTGTACCATGTGATAGGTTCTCCCCCACTCTGTCCCAACTTGACCAGGGTAAGCAGAACTTGTTTAAACTGTACCTGTGATATATTCTCTCCCACATTTTCCCCATTTGACCAGGGTAAACAGAGCTTGTTTAAATTGTACCTGTGACATGTTCTCCACCAGTATGTTCCCATATGACCAGGGAAATCAGAGCTGTTAAAACTGTATATGTGATATGTTATCTCCCACTCTGTCCCCATTTGACCACGGTAAGCAGAGCTTGTTAAAACTGTACCTGTGATATACTCTCATCCACTCTGTCCCAATTTGACCAAGATAAGGAGAGCTTGTTAAAACCGTCCCTGTGATAAGCTCTCATCCACTTTGACCTCATTTGACCAATCATACATAGAATTTTATCAACGTAACCTCACATGAGAATGTATTTCAGTTGATACCTCACTAATGAATGTTACACTTATTGATGAGAACAATTCACGTGTACAACTTAAACAAGCCTTTCTTACCCCAAAAACATTCCACACAACGTCACTAATTAAATAAAAAATAGCTTACTCAATGTGTAGCTCAATATTATTATAATTTATAAAACCAATCTCATTAGCTTACCATCATCAACTGTTTCCAGCCTGTGTCTGGATCAGTTTAGTCAAATGCCTCCGTCTTCCTCTCGCCTTCTAACATTATTTTCCTCCTTTAATTGATTCCAGTCTTCAATTCTCCCTCGCACACTTTCTGTTGTCTGCTACTCCCATTTCTTTCTTTGCCCCCNGGATTCCACGTTAAACTATAGGTCCTCCATTTCATCTCACAATCATCCTACCATTACACATTAGCGTAAGTGCGTATAACCTGAACGGGTAGTAAGACGCGGTGCTAATAATAATAATAATTTAACATCTTTAGTTTCAATTACCGTACATGTGCCGTTTTCACACGCAGACCCATCATGTTCCTCTGAAAGTTAATTTGTGACAAGGAGCTTGATTTCCATTAGACAAAGTTTGGGAGTCCTCAATAAAATATTGACGGGAGGGGGGTGGGGGGTAGTTGGAGGGAAATGTTATTACAAACATGGAAGCGAGCAAGTTTTTGATTAGGACGATGTGCTACACCCCCATTGGTGTTCACATGATCTAACGCGTCACTTTAATGTTTAAACTTGATTGTCATTTTCTCTTCACGAAAATTCTAGTACATTTCCCTTGAAACTCCACCTTCTTCATTCTTATTTCACAAGCGTTTAGTTCATGTATATGTTCCTGTAAAATTCTGAAGATCGGTATATCTTATGATTTACTGGTATATCCTAGCATTTACCAAGTAAATCAATAACCTAACCAAACTTAACCAAGCCTAATCCAATCTAACCTAAAGGTTGGAATAGGCTTGGTTAGGTTAAGTTAGGTTAGGTATTGGTTTACTTTTGAGTGCTGTTGAAAGCTAGAACTGGGAATCCTTTCTCACACCTGATTCTAGAGATGGTTAAAACTTAAAATATAAATATCTTCTAAGATATTTTTTACTTTTACCATCAGATATTGGTAAATGCTAGGATATACCGGTAAATTCTAAGATTTACCGGTCTTTGAATTTTTACAGTGGCATACATACAACCGGAACGGGTACTAAGACACAGGGGAAAATAATAGAGTGGGATATTTTCTGACAATCCCGTCTCAGTAGACATGTGGTCTAACGCGCTACTTTCATGTTAGACTAGACTGCCGATGACGGGGAGATCAAGGTTCGAATATAGGTCGGGGTTTACTTAAGGTGCTTTATCCGAAGTGGTTTACCACTCTCCCTCCACGCAAATGATGTTAACTGTACCTGTGGTGTGTTCTCTCCCACTCTGTCCCCATTTGACTGGTCATACATAGGCCCTGCTCTACGTTCCTTACATGGGAGTATATTATATTGATACAAGGCCAATGAGTATTCTACTGAGACGTCATAACTAGAGCCCCGTAAAAATGGTGAGACGTCATAACTAGAGCCCCGTAAAAATTGTGAGACGTCATAACTAAAGCCCCGTAAAAATGGTGAGACTTAATAATTAGATCCCCGTAAAAATGGTGAGACGTCATAACTAAAGCCCCGTAAAAATTGTGAGACTTAATAATTAGATCCCCGTAAAAATGGTGAGACGTCATAACTAGAGCCTCGTAAAAATTGTGAGACGTCATAAATAGAGCCCCGTAAAAATGGTGAGACGTCATAACTAGAGCCCCGTAAAAATGGTGAGACGTCATAACTAAAGCCCCGTAAAAATGGTGAGACTTAATAATTAGATCCCCGTAAAAATGGTGAGACGTCATAACTAGAGCCTCGTAAAAATTGTGAGACGTCATAAATAGAGCCCCGTAAAAATGGTGAGACGTCATAACTAGAGCCCCGTAAAAATGGTGAGACGCGATAAAGCGGAAATTGTCATACAAGTATAGAATCAAATATTTTTTACTTTGATAGTTTTTAGATGTGATTTAAAATGTTTTTGAAAAGTGAAATAAAATTAAATTGTCTTTTTACACGAAATCCTCCTATAGCACGAAATAACACCACCTTTTCAAAAAATCTTTAAATAAACACGAAATCAATAATTGATTAAGCAGAAATTTTAACCATGATATAATTTGATTAGTATTTTGTTGTATTGCAAGCTAACTTTAAGCTACAAGATTGTGAGATATGCGGACAACCTTGACAAATAATTTTAAAGCAAATATATAAGGTTTCAATAGTAAATTTTAATTGTGTATACATTGTCTCAATATGTAAACTATACTTAAACACCTCAGATAACATGTAATATTGAATAAACACGAAATAATACTGAAAGGTGAGATTTAAAAAAACGAAATTAAAAATATAAACATTTTTAGGGGCTTTTGTGATAACATATCACAGTTTAAACAAACTCAGCTTAGTTTAACAACGCCCCATGTCATATAACAGCAGAGCTGTAAAAAAAATGGCGTAAAGGGGGGATTGAACTGGTTGTGAATGGAGTAAATCTCATAGAACCGTATTGTTGCGTTGAAGCCTAAAAGTCGCAATATTCCTTACAAAGCGCATGATGAAAGAATAAAAGAAAGCCTTACAAGTTAATCCTAATCTTCTGTTGAAATTATTTATTCTCAAATTAGTTCCAACTAATTGTGATATTTACTCAAAGAGGGGATTTAGTGGAAGTGCAAGAATTATTGGCATTTAAACTAGGTACTTTTCCCGAACATTATGTTAACCGTTACTTGTGACGATGTGCTACAGTAGCCCCATGGCTTCTTTGGTGCTGACTGACAGCTCACAGCTGACTTCTGACAGTCAACATGTAGGTATATACCTACATTTTGACTGTCAGAAGTGGCAGATACTAAACAAATATTTTTGCAGATCATATGGTTCGGCGTAGGGATACATAATTTGGTCTGGTAGCTTTTCAAAGCTGTCAGTCAGCACCAAAGAAGCCATGGGGCTACTGTATGTATTCAAGTGTAAGGCAATCAACTTGTAAATGTAGGGAGCTCGATGAAAGAAGGTTAAGTGTTTTAGTAGTGTTTATAGCAAAACATTTTTAGCCAAAATAAATAAAATATTTCTCCAGTATAAAAATAAGAGTTTAATTTCCTTTACATGATGATATCGACAGTTGTTTGATATTTGTAAAAGGGTGTCCTGAAATGTAATGACATCATACTATCTCCATTTGTATAGCGTTGTTTTCTTCCATATTCATTTAAAAAGTTTCTAATTTAACCATAATAAGCTCATATTTAACGAATTTTGAGGTCACCATGTTAAGAAAATTAAACTTTATGTTTGTATTGAGGCAATATTTGATTTATTTTGAACAAAAAAATGTTTTGCTATAAAAACTGAAAAAGCATTGCCCTTTTTCATGTCCCCTACACCCCCACATTAATATACACAACTAGAGAAAACTTTATAACTAATTAGTAAAACTAAATATAATATAAATTAAAATTGTTAAGCCCACATCAGTTGCATAGTTAGAACGCACTGGTTTCATGTTGAACTAGACTGCTGAAGATGGGAAGATCACGGTTCAAATCTCGCTTAATAGTTTTCAACTCTCCCTCCATGCAAATGCGGGTTCACTTCCTCTATGTCCAAACTTCCTAATTCCCAACCCATTAGCGTAATTAGTACTTAAACGTATAAACCGAACGGGTAATAAGAAGCAGTGCTAAATATTATTATTAATATTGGTAAAAATAGATACTTTACACAAAATCATAGGTATGTGTGTGTTTGTGGTGATGTGAATATGTGTGCTTGAGTGCGTAAGTGCTTGTGATTGTGTATGTGTGAGTTCTTGTGATTGTGCGTGAATGTGTGTGAGAGTGTAGAAATGCGTATGATTCCACGCGTGTGTATGAGGTTGTGAAAATACCTGCAATTTTGCGTGATAATATCTTTGATTGTGTGTGGGAACACGTGTGTATGGTAATGTGGAGTGGATGTGTGATTTTGTATGCATGTTGGACGCATTGAGTCTTTGTGATTGTGTGTGAATGTGATATGGTTTTGGTCTGTGTGATTGCATGTGAATATTTGTTGGTATAAATGTGTGGAAATGTGTGTGAATGCAGGATGGTTTGAGTATGTGTGAGTGTGGTATGATAAGTTATGAGTATATGTGTGTGATTGTGTGTGAAAGTGGTATTGTTTTGGTCTATGTGATTGTGTGTGAATATCAGATTGTATCAAGTGTGTGTGATAGTGTGTGAATATAGGATGGTGTGAGTCTGTGCGATTATGTGTGAACGGTAGTTTGTTGGCGTGTGTGTGATTGTGTTATTATCTGTAGCTATAAGGGAGAGCCTGTATATTACTTCCCTCCAAGACAAGTACTAATGTTGTTTGTGTCCCCAGTCACACATAACAAGGTGCAATGTGTAGAACAGAGATAAGAGATGGTTCTCAATTAACTACCCCGTTCAACTTGAGGCCAATGATGATTTGTGTCTCAGCAGCTCTGATATTACATTCTCAGCGACGAAGGAGGTGGCGTCCTCGGTAAGCGAGACATATACGTGCAGACCTTCAGCTCTGACGCAATATTTTATTATTATTATTATTATTATTATTATTATTATTATTATTATTATTAGCACCGCGTCTTACTACCTGTTCGGGTTATACGCACTTACGCTAATGTGTAATGATAGGGTGATTGTGAGATGAAATGGAGGACCTACAGTTTAGCGTGGGATCCGAACCACGGTGGAGGCCTGGCATTCCCCACATTCACAAGATGTCTTGTCAGAGGTGAAGGGAGGGTTTGGTAATCAGATAAATCTGTGCCGTGACCAAGGATTGAACCCCGGCCGCCAGCACAGAAGTCTGACACCTTACCCCCTATACCGCCATGTCACCAATATTTAATTCTACGATGCATTATTTCAAAACATAACTAATACCAAAATAAAGTTAAAATATTCCAACAAGGCTCTTTTTCTTTAACAACTCTTTAGTCTGTGTGTTATTAGTAGAGAAAAAAAAGTGTGTGAATGTAATATTTACTCATTTATAACGACTGTTTAAATCTTATTTGTGGAGTTATGGAGACCAGGCTTGGTGAAAAAGGGCTCTAAATGTATCCTTCCTCTAACAAATATAGATATTTTTGTATAGGATCATAACAGAAAATTTTAAGATATGTGAGAAACAGCAGCGACCTTTCCTATTTACCTTGAGATAAGAAGTTTCGTAGTATACTTTCACTCTCTCTTAATATTTTTTTCGGCGCTTATGTACTAATAATAATAATACTTAGTACCGCGTCTTACTACCCATTCGGGTTATACGCTTAAATACTAATTACTCTAATGGGTTAGGAATTGGGAAAGTTGAATATAGAGGAAGTGAACACACATTTGCATGGAGGGTGAGTGGAAAACCATTTAGGAAAAATCCCCCCCCAAGCTCACCCGACCGAGATTCTAACCTTGATCTCCCCGTCTTCGGCAGTCTAGCTCAACACGAAACTTGCGCGTTAATTAACTACGCCACCGAGGAAGGGTCGATTATGTACTAATTACACTAATGACTTTAGAGATTAAGAAGGTTATATCTATAGGATGTGTACCCATATTTGCATGGAGAGAGAGAGAAAGTGAGTGTGTGCGTAAAACCACTTTGGATAAAACCAACCTCAGTACATCTGACAGAGATTCGAACCTCGATATCCCCGTCGTCTACAGTCTAGTCCACTGCGAGAGTAGCGCGTCTTTTGACAAACACTTGAGATCCATTGTCACCAATTTAATACACAATCGTAGTACAAGCTTATGCACAAATCTCGTATTATTTTTTAGTCAAATCCTGGTAATGAACTCCTGTCTCCTGGGTTTATCGAGCGTCCTCAACCACTCAGCCAACAAAAGGGCCGGTCTGTAAGTAATACTCACAAGGGCACAAAGAGATTAGAGAAGCTCTATTAGTAGAGAGAGATAAACTCTACAGAACGTCTTGGTCGTTTATGCCACTAGTTTTTTTAACGTATTATTTTCCGAGATAGAAATTTAAAATAAAAAAACATTATTTTTTTTCTTTTTCTTTTTGTGAAGTCTTCAACGTTAGATAATTAAAGTAATTGCTCGTAAATTTGTAAGAAGGTGATTCATGGGTAATATCGCAAGTCTAGAGACGACATTAAATCACTCCAGTGGGTTGAAAATCGTGAGGGGAGGGCGGCGGAGGGAAGTTTTAGCGTGAATCCGACTTCTCCTAGAGGGCCAGAGAAGGGAGGGAGGGGAGGGAGGGGAGGGAAAGTTGGTGATAATTAAAGGCATATCAGTGTTAGATAGAAGGAGGTGATAACACACCAGTGGTGGCCAAGGGAAAGGACGGGGAAAGAGATGGAAGGAGGGGGATCAGTAGAACTATAGTGAAGTCTGTAAACCCCCTTCTACCCCCTAAAAACTTATTTTCAAACCCTCACTCTTTAGGGGAAGTGGAAAGTACCTTCCAACACTCCATATATTTCCCACACCACAAAGAAAGTAAGAAACTGTCAAATGGAACAACGCCATGATTTATAAATTAATTGCCTACTTCAATTTAAATTGAATTAGTGTCATAGCTCTTTTATTACCGCGTGGTATTTGAACTACTACATAAGTTAGTTTTAAAACTATTTTATTAAGGTCTTTAGCGAGCGGTTGGGATTTGAGGGGAAAGGGAGGGTAGATGAGGCTTTATAATGCCCCAGAAATATTGACATCGTTAACTGCTATATATTTTTACTAGCCATAGTTTTTGATTTCACGGAAATTTTCTAAAGTAATCATTTTAATTAATAGAACAGGATTATGGACAATCTATTACGAATAAAGTCGCTTTATAGATACTCATATTTATCGTGGAGCGTTTAAGAAATTCTTAAAAACGATCCTTTATTTCTGAGACTGTCACAAAATGTGGGAAGTTAATCTATATTGAGAAATAAATCAGTTTAATTCGAGGTCCATATCTAACTTTGACAATACAGTAAAACATTATTATTATTAGCACCGCGTCTTACTACCCGTTCGGGTTATACGCACTTACGCTAATGTGTAATGGTGGGGTGATTGTGAGATGAAATGGAGGACCCTACTGTTTAACGTGGAATCCGAACCACGGTGGAGGCCTGGAATTCCCCACATTCACAAGATGTCTTGTCAGAGGTGAAGGAAGGGTTTGGTAATCAGATAAATCTTTGCCGTGACCGAGGATTTAAACCCCGGCCGCCAGCACAGAAGTCTGACACCTTACCCCTAGACCGCCAGGTCACCTACATTAAAACAAAAATGTATTTTTAGTTGTGTCTTATATATGTGCACCGTGTATAGCTATCCTTACAGGCCACCCGAATATTCACACCTATGACGTGTGAATGAGGATGGTATTATTTAGAGAAAGTGTATTAATATTTGTATGATGTAAAATTAATAATTATAATAATAATAATAATAATAATGGCATGCCTGAGCTACATAAATTTGTAGTTCAGTTTGTGGAAATATCAGCCATTACTCAAGGGACGCCCGAATGTACTAATCGTACATCCTTTCCGTGGAGTCTCTTTCCATGTTCCGATGAGATGAGAAGATGGTGGTAGTTTGTTTTTTAAGCACCATGTCTCACTACCCGTTCGGGTTGTACGCACATGCACTAATTACACTTATGTGTTAGAGATTATGAAGGTTTAATTAGAGGAAGTGCAAGTACATTTGCGTGGTGGTAGAGTGGAAAACCACCTAAGGAAAAAAAACACCTTCAGTGTACATGACCGGGATTGAACCCCGATCTCCGCGTCTTAGGCAATCTAGTCCGACTCGAGAGTAGCACGTTAGACCACGTGGCCATAAAAGTGGGCTATGATGGTAATAAACTTGACAGGGTAGAGTAAATTAAGATCTTACACTTAGGTGAAACCTAACCTTCCAAACCCTGAGAATTATTCCCCCTTGCGAGAAAATCCTCTGGTATCAGTTGGGAATCGAGCCTGGGACTTCTGAGTCAGCAGTTAGTGAGTGGGGCTTAGACCACTCTACCACTAGGACTGTTCGAAGGAAAAGTGGGGAACCATCTATTAAAAAAACCACCCTCTATTGCACCCGGAGAGAATCATAATCTCCGTATCTTCGGCGACCAAGTCCAAATTGAGAGTGACGCCTTTGACAAAGCGAGCGCCGGTGAGGGTTGGATCATTATTAGGAACAAGGGACCCATTTCGGTGGTAGGATGATCCAATGCAGCGTGGTCAGCAACCTATAGCCCACGGGCCACATCTGGCCCACAGACTGACATTATTTGTCCTGTAAAAGATTTAGCAAACAAACAATTATATTCATAAGAATAGACCAATAGCTAATTTTTATATGAGAAATATAAGGGTGATTTTTTTTTCAAAGTTATTTTCAAACCAGCCCACCATTATTTTCTTAACATAGGGCTCGTTTCTCAATAGACTGAACTGGAGATGACGGAGCGATTGGGGTTCGTACTCATATGTATTTTAGGGTGATTTTTACTAAATTGTATTACACTCTTCTGTCACGAAAATGCGGGTACACTTTCTATAAATTCAGCCTTACTCAGCTTCAGCACACTAGCTTATTTAGTATATAAGCATATAGCCTGAATGTGTGCTACGAGTGTTTTTCTTTTAAATTTAGCGATTTCTTTTGTATTAAAATATTATATACTAATTTATTTATTTTTTTCAAACGGATATTAAAAATCTAACTCTTTTTAAACCTAAAATCATTGAATATGTGATTAATAAGATTATAAAATATTATTTTAAAATATTTATTTACATAAATTCTGTTTACAAATTAATCATATATGCTTAAATTAATACGTTCTTTATTAAACTTAAAAATGTTAGTGTGTTCATAAAATGTATGGGAATATGATGCAAACAAATTGTGTATAACATGAATTTAAACTACTGAATCTGTTTGTCTTAATTTGTTTATCCGTGTCTGAGCACAAGAGCATGCTGGATGCAGGTCTGTATGAAGCAAGTTTGAATCCAGAATAGAGCTAGATATAAATTAGTTTATTTGTGTGGCCTCACCTCAACTTTAGGTCTTTGTGCATTATTTTAAATCACGTTATCTGTAAGCCTTAAGTTGATAAGGACTCGTGGTTATAAAGTATTAAATAAGGACTCCCAATAAAATGTATTTCCCTGATATTTACCGAGTTAACTTTTTTTTGCGCAGTGTTTAAAACTTGTAAAGTAATGAACTAATTATAGGAGCTATGTGTGTTTTAAAATACATTTAAAATGAGGTATAAAGTTATGTGTCTGAAGCTTGTAAAATTCCTAAAGTAGTGAAATAATGATAGTTGAGACAAAGCAAGGTCCAGTTTTACAATGATGTGACTGTCTCCTGTGATTTAGAGACAAAGTGGGGTCCAGTTCTGCAGTAAAGGGACTGTTCCCCACGCTGTAGAGCCAAAGCGGGGTCCAGTTCTGCAGTGAAGGGACTGTTCCCCACGCTGTAGAGCCAAAGCGGGGTCCAGTTCTGCAGTGAAGGGACTGTCACCCACGCTGTAGAGACAAAGTAAGGTCCAGTTCTACAGTGAAGGGACTGTATCCTGTTATTAGAGACAAAGTAGGGTCCAGTTCTACAATGAATGGACTGTACCCTGTGATAGTTGGGACAAAGCAGGGTCCAGTTCTGCAGTGAAGAGACTGTCACCCACGCTCTGGAGACAAAGTAGGGTCCAATTCTGCAGTGAAGGGACTGTCCCCCACGCTGTAGAGACAAAGCGGGGTCCAGTTCTACAGTGAAGGGACTGTCCCCTAAGCTCTAGAGACAAAGCAGGGTCCAGTTCTGCAGTGAAGAGACTGTCCCCCATGCTGTAGAGACAAAGCAGGGTCCAGTTCTATAGTGAAGGGACTGTCCCCCGCGCTCTAGAAACAAAGCAGGGTCCAGTTCTACAGTGAAGGGACTGTCCCCTACGCTCTAGAGACAAAGCAGGGTCCAGTTCTACAGTGAAGGGACTGTCCCCCACGCTGTAGAGACAAAGCAGGGTCCAGTTCTTCAGTGAAGGGACTGTCCCCCACGCTGTAGAGACAAAGCAGGGTCCAGTTCTGCAGTGAAGGGACTGTCACCCACGCTGTATAGACAAAGCAGGGTCCAGTTATACAGGGAAGGGACTGTCCCCTACGCTCTAGAGACAAAGCAGGGTCCAGTTCTGCAGTGAAGGGACTGTCCCCCACGCTGTAGAGACAAAGTGGGGTCCAGTTCTACAGTGAAGGGACTGTTCCCCATGCTCTAGAGACAAAGCAGGGTCCAGTTCTACAGGGAAGGGACTGTCCCCCACGCTGTAGAGACAAAGCGGGGTCCAGTTCTACAGTGAAGGGACTGTTCCCCATGCTCTAGAGACAAAGCAGGGTCCAGTTCTACAGGGAAGGGACTGT
>CABFVX010006024.1:23938-44099 GCA_902151425.1 Timema shepardi
TGCTGGCGGCCGGGGTTCAATCCTCGGTCCCGGCACAGATTTATCTGATTACCAAACCCTTCCTTCACCTCTGACAAGACATCTTGTGAATGTGGGGAATGCCAGGCCTCCACCGTGGTTCGGATTCCACGTTAAACTGTAGGTCCTCCATTTCATCTCACAATCACCCTACCATTACACATTAGCGTAAGTGCGTATAACCCGAACGGGTAGTAAGACGCGGTGCTAATAATAATAATAATAATAATAATAATAATAATGATGATAATAATAATAATAATAATAATAATTGTTGTTGTTTAAAACTAAACATCACCAATCCAATCATCGTATCTGCGACGCTTGTGTTTTATCCTGGCATCAGGGGATGAAAAGACTTGAACCAAGGACCCCAGCGCGTCTACTTTGTCCATCTTGCGCTAATGTCCTCCCTCCAGTCCTTTCCTTTTGGACCAATCGGGGAGTCTGGCGTTCGACCAAGAAGAGGGGGGGTGTTAATTTGACAAGCTTCCAGCCGAGCGTTGTGGACGGACTCGTCGCTTTAATCTTACTCCGTGGAACCGTGGAAGTTGCTTGGCTTAATAATCATATTACTGACTCGCTACGACTTCCGGTTTACTGCTCCACGTGATAAGACATACGTCATAAGTTGAGAGCAGAGCTCCGCGCCACTGGGTCGAGAGCGTCGCGTTGGATGCGATTCGCCTTGCAGATAATTCGCAACTAAGATTTTCACTTTTACACAATTGGTAAATGTTAGATCAAACAAGCCGCGATACACTTTATGAACCGTGCACACTATATTTCAAGTTACCTGATACAATCTATTTACGTAACATGTTTGAGCATATTAGCATCTGAGCTGTTGATTTTGCCAAGATTCCACTCCGCGCACGAACCCTTGGTTTACTCTGTATCGTATCAGGCTTACCGCGCCTTGCATCAAGGTAAGAGCGCTTTCTACCTTTCAGGCTAAACATTTACCTGAAAGTAAAGCAGTGTCTGCTTACCAGCCTGCTAATATCCTGCTTGGACATTACTCGGCTATATTATTATTATTATTATTATTATTATTATTATTATTATTATTATTATTATTATTAGCACCACGTCTTACTACCCGTTCGGGTTATACGCACTTACGCTAATGTGTAATGGTAGGGTGATTGTGAGATGAAATGGAGGACCTACAGTTTAACGTGGAATCCGAACCACGGTGGAGGCCTGGCATTCCCCACATTCACAAGATGTCTTGTCAGAGGTGAAGGAAGGGTTTGGTAATCAGATAAATCTTTGCCGGGACCGAGGATTGAACCCCGGGCCCCAGCACAGAAGTCTGACACCTTACCCCCTAGATCGCCAGGTCACCTACTCGGCTATAATCCTGATCCTTGTATCAGCTGGGTTCGAGTCCCCGATCATTGATTGGTTGCCCTAATAATTGGGGGAGCGGGGACAGGGGTTTAGGTCCAGTTGGGCACAAGGGGGGTGATTGTGTGATCGACCTTGAATGTGTCAAAACAGTCTGCCCACTGCTACTAAAGGGGGGTGATTCAAACCCGGGCCTTTCATTCAATTAGGCACAGTCACAAGGTCGGTAAAAAGATGTATTCTTGTGTCGTACCTGCGGTCATAGATGTGGGTGTGTGAGGTGTGCCGGATGTGCCAAGGCACACCCTAATATCTGAGAGAGTGTGTTTATCGTTTGTACAGTAGCCCCGTGGCTTCTTTGGTGCTGACTGACAGTTCACAGTTCACTTCTGACAGTCAACATTTAGGTATATACCTAAATTTTGACTGTCAGAAGTGACAGCTTCTAAACACATGTTTTTGCAGATCATATGGTTCAGCGTAGGGATACATAATTTGGTCTGGTAACATTTCAAAGCTGTCAGTCAGCACCAAAGAAGCCGTGGGGCTACTGTAACTCTCATTGTGTTTTAAACTATATTTGGAATGTTTTCCGCAATATACGTCGGATTGAGTACTTTAGAACATGCGGATTGTTGTAGAAATGAATGTACATAAATACAGGGTCCTTCAAGCGAGCCAAGAACAAACCAGGAAATACAAACACCCGGCCTCACTCATTGTCTTGATCAGTCCATTCACCCTGAACGATAATAGGCTTACCTTGCACTTATTCACTATGGCATAGCTTATAAGATAGGATCCTGGTGAGGTCCTTCATGAGGACACCTCTTTATACCTTTAAGAGTAAATCAAGTGTTTACGATTATGGGATTGAGGAATTGAAGTCACTAACACCTTCAGTTGAGAGTTGTATTATTATCTATGACGATAACACCTTCAGTTGAGAGTTGTATTGTTGTCTATGACGATAACACCTTCATTTGAGCGTTGTATTGTTATCTATGACGATAACACCCTTCAGTTGAGCGTTGTATTGTTATCTATGACAATAACACCTAAAGGTGAGAGTTGTATTATTATCTATGACGATAACACCCTTCAGTTGATAGTTGTATTATTATCATATGACGATAACACCTGCAGATGAGAGTTGTATTGTTATCTATGACGATAACACCCTTCAGTTGAGAGTTGTAGTGTTATCTATGACGATAACACCTTCAGTTGAGAGTTGTATTATTATCTATGACGATAACACCATTCAGTTGAGAGTTGTATTATTATCTATGACAATAACATCTTCAGTTGAGAGTTGTATTATTATCTATGACGATAACACCTTCAGTTGAGAATTGTATTGTTATCTATGACGATAACAATGTATTATTATCTATGACGATAACACCTTCAGTTGAGAGTTGTATTATTATCTATGACGATAACACCTTCAGTTGAGAGTTGTATTGTTATATATGACGATAACACCTGCAGGTGAGAGTTGTATTATTATTTATGACGATAACACCATTCAGTTGAGAGTTGTATTATTATCTATGACGATAACACCTTCAGTTGAGAGTTGTATTATTATCTATGACGATAACATCTTCAGTTGAGAGTTGTATTATTATCTATGACGATAACACCTTCAGTTGAGAATTGTATTGTTATCTATGACGATAACAACCTTCAGTTGAGAATTGTATTGTTATCTTTGACGATAACACCATTCAGTTGAGAGTTGTATTATTATCTATGACGATAACACCTTCAGTTGAGAGTTGTATTGTTATCTATGACGATAACACCTGCAGGTGAGTGTAGTTTCATTCTATCGAACAGAAATACGAGCGAACCTTCCTCTCTTCATGTCAATGTAGGTCAGCTTATTATGTGTCAGAATTGTTTACATTAACTTTAGCTACTGATTAAAAGAAACACCTACGTTTAGTTAAGCTTTATTTTGTTTGCCGAATGTAAATAGTGCTCCTAATACTTGAAATTGTTGGTCTTCACCCCTTTCTTAAGTCATATCTACAGCCTTGGGCCCCCTTAATCCAGGGGGCTGTTCAGTATCATGTACCCTGATGAAGTGTGTCCCCCGGGGGGTTTGTGGGGACGCTCCTCCATGGACAATATCGAGGATTCCTTAAAGCTGTGTTCCTCTTGAAGCAACTTAAGGTGTTGTTGTTTTAAAAACTGTAATTGAGGTTAAAGTACAGTCTGATTTTCACTGGAATTCCGTTGTTGGAAAACTCAAAAACCCATGTTGTCGCAGTGGTCTGGATGTAAATATGCCAGTTGTATTTAAATCATATTTACACAATGCTAGGTTATAATGACTGTTGATCATTGGTGAAGGTTGTAAGTGAGCTCTCTGTAGACATCAGGCGTTTCTTACCTATAAGGCATTCACGAGCTAAGTTTACCTGGATGACAGCTCGAAACGTTACTAGAAGTAGTCCCTAATATATCACTACGCCAACAGCTGAAATCAATCACTTTGGATGACTGTAATGAAAACAGATGGTAATATATTAATGTGATAGTTAACCACAATAATTTAGGCCAATATTATTTATATATTTATTTGAGGTCGGACACAAAGTTTATTTATAGTTTTATTCCACTTAAAAAAATATTAACGCCACTTTCACAAAAACTTCTAACGAACATAGCTTCAAAATGGCGACTGACGAATTTAAACCATATGATTGAACATAACGGTAAACAAGTTTTTTACAATGATGCGGACACGCAGTTGATGAAAATACTTTATTCAGTTAAATATTTCAAAATACGATAAAATAATCATAAAATCGTGTATTGTATGTAAAATAATGACAACAATTTTCTCTTTTCCAAGTAAATATGATGCCTGTATTAAAAGGTATTGATGTGTGCACTATATCACACAAAATCAGTAACGTTCCAAAACGAAAAATAAGTACTTTTAATGTTTAAAATATTGTTTCGAGCTGGACAAAAAAATATTATTAAAAAAAAATGAAATAGTATGAGAAAACTTAAGTTTACGTTATTTTAAATGTAATATATAACAGGTAATTAAAGATCTTTAATATTTATAACAAAACTGTGATCTTTTACAAGTGTTGGCAACCCAAAACCTAAACTTATTATTTTCGAACTGTCATCCAGGTAAAAACCTATCGTGAATGGAATATACCAGCCCAGTCGTTGAGAGGAGTCAGGGCTATATAGCCCTGGAGAGGAGTGCAGAATTACATTACCAAGCGGCCGCCTCGTTAGGCGAGAAATTGACGCGCAGGCGTTCGGCTATAGCGCAATATTTAACTCTACGATGGGTTATCTCAATATATGGCTCACGCCAAAATAAAAATGAAAGATTCCTTTTTTTTAATTTTTTTTTATTAATATAAAAGATGTGTGAAAATGTGGCTTTAGCTTATTTTCGTCTTTTTAATCATATTTGCGAAGCCGTGAGAGACTAGATTTAGCCTCCCTCTAATAAATACAGTCACTTGTTAATATTATTATCAGCACCACGTCTTACTACCCGTTCGGGTTATACGCGCTTACGCTAATGTGTAATGGTAGGGTGATTGTGAGATGAAATGGAGGACCTACAGTTTAACGTGGAATCCGAACCACGGTGGAGGCCTGGCATTCCCCACATTCACAAGATGTCTTGTCAGAGGTGAAGGGAGGGTTTGGTAATCAGATAAATCTGTGCCGGGACCGAGGATTGAACCCCGGACCCCCCAGCACAGAAGTCTGACACCTTACCCCTAGACCACCAGGTCACCGACCACTTGTTAATAGAACTAGCAGCGAGCTTTCCTCTTTACCTAGAGATAAAAAGTTTCCTACTTTTCTTTCTACTCTTTCTTAATCACGTGACAAAAAAAGTGGTTTTACGTGAAGGGCGAAAGGGAGTATAAGCTTGAGAAGTAGTTCCAGCAAACGACATAGACCATTGTATTTTAAGCCGTGTGGTCTGACAGCGATTGATACTTTCGCGTTGACTAGGGCGGCCGTCTTACTAAAGCCTCTAAGGGTGTTGGGTGAGGGGGGGGGTCTAACTCCCCCCCAAACACCCCCTTCATTACTGTTCTGCAAGATCAGACAGAAAGTTTTCGAGTCACGGGATAAGTGTGTCCAGTTACCATTGGTGTCACTAATATTATGAAGAAGGTGAGATTAACCTTAGATCCCCCTTATATATTCGCTCTAACCGACGGTTTAGGGGATTTATACAGGGTGTTTGGAAGCTCAACACCCGAACTGCACATATAGCTTGTTTGAACCAAAATTAATACAAAACCCCTTTAAATTTACATCCGGAAAACTATGATAGTACCATTATATTGTCTCCAAAGTTTTGGTGTACAACGCCGGGGTAGCAAAGCTATGCAACCCCTTGTGCACGCATGCTTGAACAGCGTTGACCTCCAGGCGCTGTACGCCAACACTTTGGAGACAATATAATGGTACTAGCATAGTTTTCCGGATGTACAGTAGGCCCATGCCTTCTTTGGTGCTGACTGACAGCTCACAGATCACTTCTAACAATCAACATTTAGATATATACAGTAGCCCCGTGGCTTCTTTGGTGCTGACTGACAGCTCACAGCTCACTTCTCACAGTCAACATGTAGGTATATACAGTAAGCCCCGTGGCTTCTTTGGTGCTAACTGACAGTTCACAGCTTACTTTTAACAGTCAACATTTAGGTATATACAGTAGCCCCGTGGCTTTCTTGGTGCTGATGGACAGCTCACAGCTGACTGCTGACAGTCAACATTTAGGTATATACAGTAGCCCCGTGGCTTCCTTGGTGCTGACTGACAGCTCACAGCTCACTTCTAACAGTTAACATTTAGGTATATACAGTAGCCCCGTGGCTTCTTTGGTGCTGACTGACAGCTCACAGCTCACTTCTAACAGTTAACATTTAGGTCTATACCTAAGTGTTGTCTGTCAGAAGTGACATCTGCTAAACGCATGTTTTTGCAGATCATATGGTTTGGCGTAGGGATACATAATTTGGTCTAGTAACTTTTCAAAGCCGTCAGCTGTGAATTGTCAGTCAGCACCAATGAAGCCATGGGGCTACTGTAGTAAACAATAGGACGAAAGAGCTGACAGCTCAAAACAGTGTCAGTATCGTTCTGGGCAACCAGGCCAATGTGTGGTATATATATTTCTGTTTTAGAGCTATCGAGTCTGACAAAATAATATCTAAGCTAGGGGGTCACTCTGCCCGTTTTTTGGGCTGCGCGGATTAGGACATCGGGTAATCGGGTACTTGTGCCCAGGGTACCGGGTTCGTATCCGTGTAGGACCACTGAGTGTGTCAGTCAGGACAGCGGTTAAGCATTTCTTACCCGACCAGTTCTGTCGCGAGCTCCTAAGTAAAATTTTTATATATTTTTTGTCAGACTTCTGTGCTGGCGGCCGGGGTTCAATCCTCGGTCCCGGCACAGATTTATCTGATTACCAAACCCTTCCTTCACCATCTGACAAGACATCTTGTGAATGTGGGGAATGCCAGGCCTCCACCGTGGTTCGGATCCCACGTAAATCTGTAGGTCCTCCATTTAATCTCACAATCACCCTACCATTACACATTAGCGTGAGTGCGTGCAACCCGAACGGGTAGTAAGACGCGGTGCTAATAATAATATATCTTTTTTGTAAACTTCTACAACAACACATTTTGTAGTAGTTAATAGTGCTATAATAAAACCCAAAAACCGTCTATAAATTACGAACCCACATATATATATGTCGCCACCATCCCTACCCTCGCCCGCAAACCATCCTGACACGTCAGGCCCAGAGGGAAGGGGGTAGCGACACTGTATTGTTTGACTCGTCAAATATTGAGTGATCTCTTTCGTACGTGAAATAATTGTTTTATCCTATTTTATCACGAATCCGTAATTAAAATAGGTAAATGTTCTTTGGCTCGAGTATAAATGAAAGGTGTTATGATTCCTGACTATCCTGAATAGTAATATTATCAAGTACTAGTCCCCACTGTTCCATCCCGCTCGCCCCTGTCACAAACACTCAAGTATCTGTCAACTCGTTAAGACCAGCATCTTTCTCGAGGTCGACATCGGTACCCCTGTGTAAGGGGAAGGAGGGGAGGGAATCTTAAAACTTGTGATGACAAATGTTAAAAAAATAAAAATTTGTTACAAAATGTGGTTAGTCTCAATGGGGGGGAAACGAGAGAAAAAATAATATTTTCTTCGGGCAATGGGCGCCCTTGCCAGTTGTATTGCTTTGGGGGTTGGTTTTAAACTTATAAACCTTTGGTATTTATTTTTCTAGTAGAAGGTATGGGGAGACTTTGTTTCATAGGGGAGATTTAGTCTCATAGGGGAGACTTAGTCTCATAGGGGAGGCTTTGTCTTATAGGGGAGACTTACTCTCATAGGAGAGACTTTGTCTCATAGGGGAGACTTTGTCTCATAGGGGAGACTTTGTCTTATAGGGGAGACTTACTCTCATAGGAGAGACTTTGTCTCATAGGGGAGACTTACTCTCATAGGAGGGACTTTGTCTCATAGGAGAGACTTTGTCTCATAGGAGAGACTTAGTCTCATAGTCTACCACGACGCTACGCCCTCGACAGTTACTATGTGTGGTTGTAATATGTAATGTGACATCGACAGCAGATCCAAGCAGTTGCTAAAAACTTGGCTTTGTTTAAAAATGTCAACGCAGTAAATCTGCCTCCTTTATCCAGGTAGTATTTGTATCTGCGGAGGGGCTCGCTGCTACTGTAGCTTTGTTCAAAGTTTCGTTAAGTGCTGGCAAAGAAGGAAAAAACCTTTCACCAACGACGAGTTACTGAAGTTGCTGAGGAACTATTTGCTGAGTCCAAAATAAACACTAACTGGTATTGATTCTGTCCAATTATCAGCTTGTTCTGTGACACGTCTATTCTAGCTCATGGCCACATATTATTTAAACAACGGCTGTAGAATCCTTGTCCTTCCTGACAGTTGGATGAATCAAACGCTATGGTTGGCACAGTTCAACTAAACATTTATTTGAAAATGAGCTTCAACGATTTTTTTTAAGTAAAGAAGAATTTTTGGAAATTATACTAACAGCCGTAAAAACTACTGTAACAGGAGCAGGTATTTTTTGCAAAATTTAAGAAATATACTTGAGTAAATTTTGGCTATTCAAAAACTAACCAGCAGCATAAACATAGATTGTGATCGTGAATTAAAAGGCATTCATATGGGCTTTCTGTCATTATGTCCAAAAGATTAACAAATTAAGTCATTTCTGGAATTTAAGTGCGCACAGAATTCACACTCAAGCCCTTTGCGTAAAATTCTTATGTATGGGGAATGTCACGAATATTGTTTTAAGAGTTGTTAACAGCACCCGATCGTTAAATTTGAGATTGTTTAGAGAGTTTACAGAGGGACTGGACTGTCAGTTTGGAGAGACACTTTTCCACAGGCAAAGTCCTTGGTCGATTCTCAGAGCTGCTTCTCAAATAAAATACTATCTAAAATAAACGGATATGATCTACTAACCAGAACAGAAGGATTCGGAATTGCAAATATATTTGTAATTTATCCGTGATACCACGGTTGAATGGACTAAATTTGGGACTGCAAGGTAAAAAAACAACAAATCATAAACATGAATTCTGTGGTTTAGCCATCCTCAGGAATATTGACATTGTATGGAATTAATGTTCATTAAAGAAACCTCTTCATACAGGTGTTTAACGATTTTGATTACAGAAACTTTGGGCTGGAAAAACAACTCAAAGTCACCAATGACCTGAGAGTCAAGTTGGTTTGAAGAGCCACGAAGCTTGGAAAACTAAAATCAGTTGCAAGAATTATTTCAAACTAATTTTCTCCTCTTGATGATGAAGATAATCTCAGTACCTTTGTCATCTCGCTAAATTATAACATGAAGGAACAAGTGTAATGGCTTCAAGCTTCGTGTATGAAGAATGTTTAGCTTTTGTTAGAAATCTGAATGCAAACATGAACTAATTTAAGTTTTCAAAATGGATATTCTATTATTATAAAATCAAAAATGTTGTTTCAACGATCATGCTATGTTAATTTTAACTATAGTGGTAGGAAGCGCCTTATGACTTTATTCATCTCGATTCCGCTACATCGGAAATGAAAATCACGATCCAAAATGATGTTGAACTGGAAACCTTTTGCCTTTGGCGATCGGCAAATATTTACAAGAAGCCGCGTTCCTTATGATTCATAATCGTTCTATATTTACTATGCAACTCTATGATAGTTATAAGAAAATTATGTAATATTTTTATTTCTTCTTTATAGGCCTTTGACCCGTTCCATTCCAAGGGCTCTAAAGGCTGTCCTTCCATCTTCACCTCAGCCTTACAGGTCTCTGAAAGTCTTTCGTCTGTTGCTATTTTGACAATTCTGTCTTCTTGCATCCTGTCAATATATTGGTTCCATTCTCTTCTTCGTGAAACAATCCATTTAGTGATCGGGTTGATTTGACAAGATTATCTTATGTTCTCATTTATTTCGCTGTCTGGTAGCGTTTATTATTGATTTTTCAATGACAAATTAAGTAGCTTAGTTGTAACATCCACATTTATTTACTCTAAATTTTCGCTAATGATAGAAGGGGACGAGTATTGAGTTACAGGCCCAAATAATCCTAGGAAAGAAGCAAAAGATATAGATTGGCAATGTTAAAGCAATCTAGACACAGATAAAGATCATATGTAGACAGAGATAGTGAGGCTGATAAAGTGAGATTCAAGAGATAAAAACAGATATTATATATACTGATATATATAAGAAGGAAGAGAGAACGCTGGATAGGATTCGAGTATTCTACTTAAAACAAAGTATTAATTTGATTGTATCATGTTTCATGTAAATATTTGTATTATTTTGTTTGTTGAAATAATAAAATAAAATAAACTTTAATCAATGGCAAAGTGTAAACGTTGAGAATCGAGCTATGTTAGGGTTTATTTGTCATATTGTGTTATCTATTAGTAAAGACGAGACTGGTTCCGACCGTTTCTATTAAGATACCAGCCTTTATTTGATGATTATAGTTTTGATGCCTTCGGATAAATGTTGTTGTTCGTTCAAAGATAATGACAATGCCACGGAGGTTATTTTCCTTCCTATTAATGTTGTTGTTCGTTCAAAGATAATGACAATGCCACGGAGGTTATTTTCCTTCCTATTAATGTTGTTGTTCGTTCAAAGATAATGACAATGCCACGGAGGTTATTTTCCTTCCTATTAATGTTGTTGTTCGTTCAAATATAATGACAATGCCACGGAGGTTATTTTCCTTCCTATTAATGGTGTTGTTGAAGTGATTAGTTTATGTAAAAATTGCGCTAGTAGCTGAATCCTCATTGGAAAAAAGATTATGTGGCAGTTTTACGTTTTTTGAGAAAAGGTGATGTGGTAGTTAGTTATAGGTTTTCTGAAAAATGTTGATGTGATAGTTTTAGGTTTTCTGAGAAAGGTGATATGGTGGTTATGTTTTCTGAGAAAGGTTATGTGATAGTTTTAGGTTTCCGGAGAAAGGTGATATGGTGGTTATGTTTTCTGAGAAAGGTTATGTGATAGTTTTAGGTTTCCGGAGAAAGGTGATATGGTGGGTATAGGTTTTCTGAGAAAGGTGATGTGATAGTTTTAGGTTTTCTGAGAAAGGTGATATGGTGGGTATAGGTTTTTTGAGAAAGGTGATGTGATAGTTGTAAATTTCCTGAGAAATATGAGGTGAACTTTATTGTGAAGGTTGAACTATAGGGGTATTTATTTTACAAACATTGATAGTAGATTTAATAGGGGAATTTATTAAGGGGGTTTAAATGTCGCTAAAAAAAGGTTTAAACAAGTTTTCTTTCAAATTTTTTCTGCCTGTGTTTAGTTGATTCGTTTTTGTAGCGTATCAACAATCAATATTTTTCTTTTGGGAGTACTTATAGTTCACTCAGCAAGTTTATATTCTAAACATTTTCAATAAATAAATAAAATTTAATTTAAAAAAGGTAAAAACAAAAACGGATTAGATAATTTTATAAGAGAGCAGGTAAATAAAAATACTCCAACAATGGTAAAAAGTCAAAACCTCGGTACTCCTACTAGATACGTATTGTTGGTATCCCTGTTGTCAAAGTGCAAAATGTGAAGATTCTATAATCGTTCCTACTCACCAGACATGTCTGCGTGCAGCTTCATCCGAGGCCACAATGGTTTACACCATTTAACACTAATTATTAGTGTTTTGTAGTAACAACAAACAGGAATATTCGTGTAGGTGTTATTTTCTTTTATTGGAGCACAAAACAGATTTAATTATTCGTCACTTTAAATGCGAAAACGACGCAGTTCTTGCACACACACATACACCTACGTTTGCAAATCAATGTTACGGTATTTATCGGCCGACACTTTTCACACGATCACCGTTATTAATATGAGGACTCATCTCTTCTCGTTTACCTAATTACGAATGATAATGATATCCTTGCAGATTTCCAACAGCTTAATTCAACCGCTTTCGTCCATCGAATGGACTGGCTGCAACTAGCCTGGACTTACAATAATGCCAACTATTCCCGATACTTCCTTTTTTTTTTCTCTCTCTCTCTCTAACCATTCTACCCAGTCACCAGGCAGAGGTATTGATCGACCAACCAATGAATGTTCCGGAAACTCATACACACTCGCGCCCACAAGGAAATGACGTCATAATGCCACGCATCTGTTTAAATACTTCTTCTTAAGAGAGATACTTTTGAATGATTGTAAATAACGAGCAGGTACTTGAGAGAAGAGAGTATGGATAAATAGCATTGTTGAGGTCGACAAATAGAGCGGGGACTATTTTGTTCGTGTCTTTCGTGGAGGAAGCTGCGACAATATTCACGATTCGAGGAGAGATGGCGCCACTATAAATAAATAAATATATATATATATATATATATATANCGGAGTTCTAAGAAACTAATCCTCCCTACTCGAAATTGTATGACACGTTATTACAAATTATTTTACCAAAAGTCTACTCCAAAGGTGTGAAGGGGGAGGCAAATATCAGTAAGCTATTTATAGTATGATTTTGGTAGGAAGGACAGTAGAAGTTAGCTATTAAAGTTACTAAAACTATCATTTTATTACAATAAGTCATATATGCAGCTGTCACTTTTGGTAGATGTTATCAATATCTATATAACCAGTGGCGGCTCGAGTATAGGCACTGCGGAACTGCAGCACCCCCTATTTCCACTTGATATTATCGATAACATTTAATATAATGAGTCCTTTTTTCTTTAATTCTTCCTTTATATTTGTAGTACAATATATATTCCTTAAGCTTAATGTCAGTACTTCAGTAGCCATCCCCCAGTTTATGAAAAATATACAAAAATCTTTATACGGAACTGTGCGCTTCACAGTGCCAGTGACGTGGTGACATAGGAGCGGGTGGGGAGGAAGTCGGGACTGCCAGGTATAAAGGGCACTGTTGCGCTCGCAGTGCCGGCTCTGGCGTGATGGTGGAAGGAAGTGTTGTTTTTTTTACTCAATGTGTGTTGTGCTTAAAAACCGTGTACCATATTCTTGAATGTGATAAAGTGTAGAAGAGTGTAGAATTAGATTTAATATTCTGCTTCCAGTTATTCTATTTGATTCTTTTTTTTTCGGTTATTTTATTTAACAGAAAGACTAAATGTGCTTGCAGTACTTTCAATGGAGAAAAATTTCCTTAATTGTCATCCAGAGATCAAGGAGAAAATTATTGAACTTTTTGCGCAAATTAAAACAAGAAGAATGGATTTTATTTTTAAATGATAGATCAAGCTTGAACTGTAACAATTTAAGTTAAAGTAAGTAGAAGATTTTTTTTGTTAAGATTTTATCAAGTTCCTGAATAAATTTTCTTTTTATACATTTTTTTTCCTTTTACACAATTTTAAAATAAAGGCTAAGAATTTTCTGGAGCAGCACCCCCACTAATTTTAGCTACGAGCCGCCACTGTATATAACACTAATAATATAGTAAAATACCATCAGCTGCAAATTAAGGGAATTATTCTCATGGTCACCAGTGTTTGTTGAATTAGGTTTATGTTAGGTTTTAAGTGTTTCCACTGGTTCCACACCCTCATACTCACTATCACCCTCATACTTACTATCACCGTCATACTCACTATCAGCATCATATTCACTATCACTGTCATACTAACACCGTCATACTCACTATCACCGTCATACTCACTATTGTACCGTGGCTACAAACATCTTCGCCGCATAACCTCCACCCCCTATAAAAGTGCAGTTACACTTACCCCATTTAGTCGAGAAACCAGCGCCGCTCATGGGTCCTCCAAGCACATCAACACTCCACTCACGTTAACCAAGAAAGACAAGACTATTTTCTCAGAACGCTACGTAGTTAGGCTGACTTTCCCCGAGTAGCGGGCGCCGCGCAGGCGATAAAACTTGGAGAAAGAAGCGCTCTTGGTGATATTATCTTCCTCTTGACGTTGTGCGCAGGCATCAATGAGGGACACTGACGCTAACTGGCTGATAGTTACATCATTGAACTTGTGTATCCTCCCTTCCATATTTTCCCCTCAGTACAAATCTGAATATAAGCGTGTACCCGGCAAGGAGCAGTCACTCTTTGATGCTTTTAGGAGGTAGAATATTTCTACATGTATGTCTACGTTTATTGAAAAAGCATTATATAATTTGTAAACTGGGGAACTGTTGAATTGTAACTTGATTATGTAGGGACCGATTTGTATTTGCTTCGGCACATTTTTTTTATGAATAATTTTACTAATTTATTTTGTTGGGTAATTATATTTGTTATGAATTGAGGCTTTTTTTTACGTATCTCTTTAAATTTAGATTCTATGGTAGAATAATCTAGTCAAATTTTGTTATTTAATTTTGTAGGGTATTTTGCGCTATTATGATTGGGATCCTGTCTTACTGACCTAGTCGTTCTAAATGGAACATATGCTTTGTTATCTGACTTTCAATTGTTACGCAAGGAGAATTTCGATTAATGTTTGTCGGCCGTTACTATACACTCAGTATTTTTGTAAGATATAATATATTAAGGCTTTTTGTGTAGGTTACCCCACCTCACGGAAAGTTGGACGATAATATCTTTACTTATTTCTAATGTAACCAGGTGTATAGTTAGGAGCATATTCCTACTAGGTGATATGGATAAGATGGGAGATGTGATACAAATAGACTTTCCAATATACGTGATTCTCAACTCCAATTTATTTTCAATTATTGCTAGCTATATTTTAACTTTTGGCGCGTATATAGATTGGTTCTGTCAAATTATTATGAATGTACTTATTATCTGAAAATTTATATTAATTTCTTGTACATAAATACGTTTCTTATCTTCCCTATGTATATTGTTGCTATTGAGCATAGCCCGCAATCTAAAAACGTGATATTGTTAACATTAGGATTATAAAAATAAAACGCCCTTTAGGCCAATGTCTTCTTCTATTCGGTTGTTACGCTTTTACATCCAGCATACCCTTAAACTCCCACGAACGTGTATAATTAATATTTCATTTTCTGATAGTTAAACATCCTAGTTCAGGTACTTGGGCTTTTGCATATTTGAGTGTGGATCAAATAAGTGTCCCTGGTGATCCAGTTTATTGCCCTTGGTATTGCAACACCTTCTCTACGGATAAGAGTTGACTATCACCCTCATACTCATTATCACCCTCATACTCACTATCACCTGCGAGTGATGTAGCCCGGACGCGTCATTTTTAACAGCTATTTTTAAGAAACCAGAATGTGTACAGGAACACTTAAAAATAAAGTTGGAACAAAAATTTGAACTAATAATATTTTTAGATTAAACAAGGTACTTATCGGTTACTAAAGTTTCTAACTCTTAGACCCGATTTTTAAAATTGCACTTTATGCCCTTTTTTTCTGTTAATTTTAATTTTAATTTTTTATTATTATTTCAAATCTAAAGAAAGGTAGTGGAGCCCCTCATTTCCCAAGTGGCTCCCAACCCCCGAATTCAGGTTATGAGTATAGGCCTTAGCTAAAACATTGGGTCCAGAGTCTTGGATAGAGATTAAAATAGTTCCATACCCTCCTAAAGAGGCTTAGCCACGCCACTGGCTACACTATAAATAAAGAGTCTTGAAACTGTTGCGAAATATTTTCTCCAGTTGTTCAAAATGATGCTCACGGTTATTGTTTATAAGTTTTAAAAACAAAACTGATTTCTAATTAGTTTGACAAAATATTTTAAACACACACACACACACACACACACACACACTAGTAGGTCTATAAACATTTCGTTTCCGAGATCCATGCCACGAGCAAGGAATGTTTGACATTGCAAACGTTTTAGTTACTCTTATTATTGGCGTTTCAAATAAAGAATGTCCCCAAAGTACCTCTGCATAATTTGCTGAAATAAAAATAATGTCAAATAAATTTACTGGTGACATTACTATATGTATATTATTATACAAAATACAGGTAACTGCGGCGTGCTACATTTAATTAAATGGACATTTAAAAAAACTTATATAATTGTAACTCAGTATGATTGCTATTACTATCAAAAGATCGTGTGGAGCAGCTGCCCGGATAAAGGAGTATTATTGTGTGGAATGTGGGTCGGGAGCATTCCTTTATCATTTTAGCAACATTCTACAAAAACAAAACAAAAAACAGTGAGGCTAAAATAAGAAAAGAAAACCTAAACGTTTGAGGAGCTGGGTGGAACAAAGACTTACCCTACGTTTGTGAGTTTTTCTAAAAGCCATGATTCTGCAGTTAAGATGTTATTCCACCAAGCTCTTATATTTATAAATCACCCCTTAGGCCAAAATAGCAATTTTAAGTAATTAAGATTATTGGGTTATTAAATTATAATCCTCCCCCGGAATAAAACTAGGCTATTTACCATGTGAGTCTTTGGTTGGGGTTTGACGGTGGTGGAACGTATGAGGAGGGGAGGGGGGCCTTGAATGACCCTTCTTTCCACCAAGATGGTGGTACATGCCAACCAAGTTCATAACCGCTCCGTAGAAGCACTGCTAGACGGTCACATACAAAAGAGATAAGGAGAGTATTTAAAGGAAGAAAATTCACATTAGCATAGAAAGACCAAGAAAATCATCATTACCTTACTTCATTGATCTCTATAATATAACTGGATGGACATCTGTGGATAAAATTTTCGAGTTGTCATCTGCACACTATTGTGTAAGAGAGAAAGAAATACCCGAAAGTATCTTTCTCTCTTACTTTCTTAGCGAATGATATCGAGATGCCAATTTTCCTTGTATGTGTGTAAGAGAGAAAGAAATATACGAAAGTTTCTTTTTCTCTTACACACATACAAGGCAAATTGGCATCTCGATATAATTCGCTAATTTGTATAAATATATGAAATATATCAATGTATGATTAGTTAAACGAAATAAATGAGTTAATAAAAGGTTTGAAGAGCATAACTAAATTCAACACTCATGACCCATTTTTTCTAAATAGGTTGATTTAGGCTAAAATAATAATACGTACACAAGCCTATAAGCTAAATGATAGTTTGAATGTAAAACTACTTCTCAAAGTTTGTTATGCAATTACATGTAATTAAGTTTTAAACTACCTTATTTCATTATAGTTAGCGAATATGTGATCGTCAGCACGAATATCTCGCCCAGATATATATATCCAATTATTATGTAGAAATTAGTTTAGTTTAGTGTAGTCTAGTTTAGTTAATTTTTATGGTCCCAAAACAAAAGACATACATTTTCAATGTCCACAGAGCAACACAAATCACGCCAATAAAGTTATAAAATGTAAAATTTTGACGAATAATACTGATGAAATTTAAAAACGGAAGCGTACAAGAAAAAATCCCCAACTCAGAAAAAAAATATTCAAAACTTGCGAATAAACATAATTAAATTTTATAAACTAATCTACAATTAGGAGAGTCATTTATTACAGGATGGACAACCATCGCTTTGGCTCAGAGAAGTTCCATGATATCTGGTAGTGGCCTTTGAAGGAGGTAGTAAATTTGACTGTGAGGGTAAGCAGGGCCCCCGGGATTAGTCCTAATTTACCTTATTAAGGAACTAACACAGTGACAGAACTTACAGAAAAGGGTATTGGTCCACTGGTATAGGATAACTTTTAGAGATGGCCATCCTGATTTAGCATAGATACCTGAGTTACGGCATTTGAGGAGGAGTGATATTAAGAAGGAGATGGAGAACCTAGTGGAAGAAATATACCACAGGTCTGAGATTACGGAGAAGGACGTGGCTCCTGGCGGGAGCAGCGTAAAGCAAAACCAAAATACTATAGGATTGGAACAAGATTAGCTTGTGTGTGAAGGAAAGAGAATCATGTCGTCAAAGAGCTGAGTCCAGAGACTACATAACCTCCCGTGTATTGTTTTGGACGTTGGTAATATGCTTATCAAATTGAAGGTGATGGTCCAATGTGAGCGTTAAGTATTGAAATGAATCCTGCCAGGGAGGTCAACACCCCCAAATAAAAGAGGGGGGAAATGCTTGGTATAAGCGAAAGTAAAGATGATGGCTTGGGTCTTGACCAGATTGAACTGAAGCTCCCAAGAAGTGAAATAGGGTGCTAGGGAATGGGGGACACCGGGGAGCTTGCACAGAGGAATGCGGACGTTAATAGACTGATACGTGTGTGCTGTGTCACCCACGTAAATAGAGGGATAAGCTGCAACCTGAGGAAATAGGGCTGTTATGGTCCAACAAGGAATAGAAAAGAAGATAACAGAGAAAACCCGGGGTCCACCAACAAGGATGGGATGAGAAGAAAATAGCACAGTATCCAATTGAACCTGAAACTTAATGCTTGACTCAAAGGATTGGAGGAAATGAAGAAAGCGAAAAGGTATTCTGACGGCAAGTAATTTGAGTATTAGATTAACGTGAGACATATAAAAGCAATGGTAATTTATTGCACACTCCTGTGAACGTCTAGAATAAATTTTTTTAGCATAGTATCTTACTACCCGTTCGGGTCATATGCCTACTGGCAGAGTTGATACGGAGCTAGAAAGGTAGTATCATGAAGAAACCAGTTACTGGAAAAAAATTACTTAACAAAGTAGTAGCTGTTTTCAAATTTTTAGCTGAACGAAGCCTTCCGTTTTGTAGTGATGATGACAGAATTGGATCTCCTCATAATGGCAACTTTCATGGAACCATTGAACTTTTGGCACAACTTGACCCATTCTTTACCAAGCGTTTATCAAGATTTGTAAATAAAGGGCGAGGTATCCCATCATATCTATCAAATACAATTTGTGATGAATGCATCACTTTGATGGATGAGAAAATACTTTCTGCTGTGATTGCTGAGATGAAGCTAATAAGAAGCTAACGAGATTAATTAACTTGAGAAAAAACTACCTGGGGTTGAGAATCAGAAGAAAAAGGTGAGAAACAGGTTGGAGATAGTGAAAATGGGCAATAGTCCGAAATATCTCCAGCAAGCTCAAATGGTGACGGGCATAAGTAGGAACGTTAGAAAATTCGACCGTCAGCTGAAAACCAGTGAAACAGGGTATCTCTCACATCAGTTGAACGGCGAGCCCACTTCGCATGAAGAGTGTTGTTTCCACTGAGAGAGAAATGGCTCGAAAATTGCCTTTGGGGAAAGGAAGTTTAAGTTTTATATTTCATGTCTCGGATACATTGTTATACCCATCATTATTTACTGATTAAAAAAATAAATGTTTATAAACATAAACATTTATTTCCACTCCATTAATAGAGTCTCTTTGGTTTGTGATGTGTCAAGTATAATGTTAAGTCGACTCTCGATTGTATCTTTGGTCGATTGCACATTTGTTTACTGTCAAAACTTAATCAATATTTTTGCCACAAAGACGAATACTTTAGAGTTCACCAAAATGACCAGAATTTTGTTAAAAAAATATCAAATACTTTAACTAGCAGAAGAGCGTGAGGCTCATTAGCGTAACTTATTCAAATGGGCAACGCAGATACGAAATTAAATTTCAGAAAGGCTGTTGTTCAGCTGACATCTAAGACACAGGTATGTTGACTTTGTTTTAAAGTATTTGACCAAATAACAATTTTATGAAACGCTTATTTAAAATAAATTAAAACGGTTTATAAATAACTCTTAATTTAACATATTTTTATTTTACAAATATTACCTGATACAATTGTTAAATTACCTACTTTTTAATCTTTGTGCTAATCTGTGCGTTGGGGTCACCATACGTTTCTCATTCGTTGGGTTATTCTTGATTTATAACAATGGGAGATTTAAAAAGAGGAGGAGTTGCGCTTTAATAACACAGTTGGAGTCATTGCGAGAATAGTTGTCAAAGATAGAAGGCTCCTTTAAATTTTTTTTATGTTTTATTATTAAAAATAAAATATGTTTTGCCATTTTTCTACACAAAAAAGAAAAATTTCCATACATAATAATAAAATTTATACAGGGTTTACTTAAATGAGGCAAGGCTCGTCGCTGGGTTTATCAGATTACAATGTCAAATCTTGAATACACAAATAAAAACTCAGAGGTGACCTGGCGTTCTAGGGGTAAGGTGTCAGACTTCTATGCTGGGGGTCCGGGGTTCAATCTCCGGTCCTGGCACAGATTTATCTGATTACCAAACCCTTCCTTCACCTCTGACAAGACATCTTGTGAATCTTGTGAATGTGGGGAATGCCAGGCC
>CABFVX010006025.1:0-44097 GCA_902151425.1 Timema shepardi
TCTCTTATGACCTCATTTATGACCACAGAAAGTGGCATATTCCAATCAAAAAGTGCAGCTTTTTTTTATGTACCAGACGTACTACTAGCTTAAGGCTTGGGTTAAAGTCCCTGACAGTCGAGTTGGTAAAAACGTAGCAAAGGTGTGAGATTCGAGACCCTGTATCGACACATACCTTTTTAATAAAATAACTTAACTATATCCTTGATATTTAAGTTACACTTTGATTTCAAAACTGGAAACCAATATATAAGATGTGGCGGAAATGAAAATATTACAGTTATATTTACATTTTTAGTCCCTTAAATATTAATATGGTTATAAATTATAAAGTTATGCATAAGGCAGTATTATTGGAAGCTTTCCTTAACATTTTAGGTGAACTTTATAATCAAATAAGACACATTTCAAGAAGTCCAAATTTTAGTGACTTAATCAATGTTGGTGGTTGATGGTTGAAAATGAGCTTTCTATAAAAAAAATCAGGATTTAGTTTCAATCCACAACTTATAAACTAACTTGCAACTAGTAAATACTCCCTATTTATATTCTTCCTAGCTCCCTCTTTGTATTTTATAATTATCTCGTGTTTATTCGTCTTTACACTCTAACTCACTCTATAGGCCTAGTTGACGCTTTTAATTTTATGCATCACTCTAATAGCAGGGTCCGGAATTTTGTTGGCATTGTTAAATGAAACATCTTTATCAACTTAAATCTTGCATTTCCCTGAATGTGAACATTGATTTATAAACATCTTCTTCAGAAGCAATATCCACCACCTACCACGTACATATTTTTAGCTTAGTTGCAGTGCTTCACCAGGGACGTGAAAATTAAAAAAAAAAGTGGACAAGTTAATTCAAAGCCTACATTATCTTGTCTCACTGTTTGCTGACAAAGCTTTTGTTTGGCTAGTAATGAATTTACAACGCACCTATACTATTTAACATAAAAATCTAAAAAGTCAAAATAATTATCCACGAATGGAAATATGACCTAAAAATCCAAAATTATAACATCAAAAAATCCCTATAAACGATAACATTTATACAACCATGAGATCATAAATAGAGTTTATATGCACATGGGCATTATATGTGAGGTATCATACAAAATATGCTTATTAGTAACGTTTTGACAATTCTGCTGGGGGAGTTTCTCAACTGAATAGCAACATGAAATAGGCCCCCCTCTTTCCCATTAAATTATAATAATAGTAACCAGAAGTCAGCCATGCAGATTATGTTAGAATGATTTATGTTGAGGTGGAGGTTTAGAGAAAGCGTGAAAAGGTCCAATTTTTTGACAAAAGCATTTTTTGATCAAAATTAATCAAATTGTTCTCGAGTAAAAACGTAGAGCATAATTTCCTTCAAATGGTGACGGTCAACATTTGTTGAATATCTAAGAAGGGTTGTCCTCAAATTTAATGACAACTTTTTATCTTCATTTAAAAAGTGTATCATCAAATGTCAATTTGTTATTGAAAAATATTCAACTACTGTTGAAGGTCACCATGTGATGTTTCTGCTGGGGCAAAGGTTTTATTTATTTTGGTGTAAAATAATTGTTTAGATATAAAAACTGCAAAAACACTGGCCTTAACTCGCGTCCCCTACACTCCCACCTTGCGTGCCCCACTCATGTTAATCGAATATAAAATATCAAAATTGCTAACAAAATATTTATAACTTTATTTTCTCTACAAGTTAGTTTACCCTATTGTTTGACACTCTATCTCAGTCGGTAGCATGTCATTTAGTCAGTTTGGAGGATACAAGTGAAAAAGGGGACAGTCCACTTTTATCACAAATTGAGATAGTGCTGCCATCTGTTAAACAATTATGATACCATTCTATTGATGCGATACAAAAGTTGTTGTCCTGGAAAATGTGTGTCAGGTGACTTTACCCCTATTTCCCCTGTACTCTTAATATAGTTCTTAGGTTAGATTCCCGTCATGACAGAAAAAAATAACAGTGAAATTGGCGTTTCACCTTTCATAGTAATGAAGTGACGGGTGATTTGTATGTTTCAGATTTAATTTAGTTTGTAAGTCATGTTCCGATATAGGCTCTATTCAGTTGGTTCATAAAAAGGAATGCTATATACCTCGAATATAATTTAAATATATTTCTACCCTAAAGTTTCTACAGTACGGGCTTAAAAGGCTTGAATATCAGACATGTAAATGTTTATGTTTTGAAATATCATCTCTAGGAGGGTAAAAAAAAACCTCACCACTGCAAGACTACCAACACTCACACAAACAACCTTTTTTTCCCCTTTCTCCTCCAAAAAATCAGGCAACCACCCCTTAAATTCCCTTTGAGGCGCTTTGACTGCGCCGTCTCCTTGTCCTCTACTCACCGCCTACTCTTTGATGTGGCTTTTACACCATATACAAGAAAATTAAAAGAAAATGAACCTTCTCGGTTTAAAAATAAAATTGAAGTGGGGCACAAAACCAAAGCATTTATTTTATATACCTCCCCGCTTTCCTCCCGTTAGGTATCTCCTGACGAATGTGGTTTGGATTTAAGAAGATATAATTCTGGTTCTTGGAGGAGTAGTTCTTATGTCAGGCCTTCTAAGGGAAATTTCACGTTGGCTCTGAGATATGGTGAGGTGGAATGGAATACCAGTGGAGTCCAGTTTTTATAATTAAGTTTGTTTTTTACCCAAGTTATCAAAATATTTCTTTGGTAAGGATTCATTCATATGTTATCTTACCTTTATTTACCCTCCCCCTAACATGTAACGCCAAGTAGACATTTACCCCTGACCTCTCCCCTCTTCAACCTCTGTTACGTAGTTTTTTTTTAAACTAATATTGAGTGTCATTCATTATTAATATCGGGGAACATAAATATATGCTTAACTTGCATTTTCGGCACTTTTCGGAAGTTATCTATGTTTACCAACGGTGAAAACACAAACAATAATATTTTCTCAAAACTAGAACTTAAGTACCGGATGGTGACCTGGCGGTCTAGGGGTAAGGTGTCAGACTTCTGTGCTGGCGGCCGGGGTTCAATCCTCGGTCCCGGCAAATATTTATCTGATTACCAAACCCTTCCTTCACCTCTGACAAGACATCTTGTGAATGTGAGGAATGCCAGGCCTCCACCGTGGCTCGGATCCCACGTTAAACTGTAGGTCCTCCATTTCATCTCACAATCACCCTACCATTACACATTAGCGTAAGTGCGTATAACCCGAACGGGTAGTAAGACGCGGTGCTAATAATAATAAGTACCAGATCTGTGTTATGTAAATCTCACCCTGCGTAATAGCATGCAGACATTAGAAAACACCCCTTCCCCCTCGCATCAGCGTTATGTGGTGTATGGACGACCACTAACATTTATTCAACACATATTAATATAAGATTTGAGAACAACTAAAAATATAAATTGAATTTTGGTAAAATTAAATAATATGTTTTATTAACTTTGAAAAACAAGGAATTGGAACATTAAAAATAGGATGAAACACATTAAAATTAAGTAGAATTATAAAGTTATCAAATATGAAAAAAATAAATTAAAATAAGATTATTGCATTGAAGAAATCAATTAATAAGGAATAAGTTACGTAATATCGTAAAATGAATTTGATAACATAACAAAACTGAGAGAGTATAAAATTAGTTTTACGGTTCTATAATATAATATAAATTATATAAATTAATAAAAATTAGTCAAAAAATAAATAAAGTGAAAATATAATTTTGATATTTAGTGAACAAAGAAGAGGACACAATATTACTACTGGTAAGAATATGAAGATTGAGTTGTCAACAAGTTACCTGAAGTAATTACCCGGTTCCGTTTCCGCACGGTCTAAGGCGTCATTCTCGCAATATAATAGATTTCCGATGACGGTGTTCAAGTCCCAGTTGGGTGGGCTGAGGGGGATATGATTTTCACTCTCCTTTCATGCCCATGCGGGTACACTTCATCTCTGTGCCGGATTAAGGGGGGAGGGGTTAAAGTAGTCCCGGTCACAGCTTCTGAACCATTCTTAACGGTCAAGAAACTTCCAAAAATCCATTTTAGGCCCTTATTAATGTATTTTTTTGTGTGAGTGATAGTTTATAAGTTATACTTAGTAATCGCCTACAATCTTACAAAAATTTTCAATCGCAATTCAATTTTTATTTATTGTAAAATTTCAACTACTGTGGACGCCATTTCGCTTAATAACTGTTCAATTTTATACAGCAAGAATCTCGATGAATCTTATAATTATAAATGTCACCGTTTTATGCCTTTATCAAGAGTGTTGATGTAGTTAGTTGCCAATAATTTTGTAAATATATGTATGATAATGTTTTTTCAAATGTAATGAGTGATTTTAAATTGTAATTGGTAATTCATCTCACCAACTGTGAGGCTGAGTGATCTTTTTCAAAACTTACCTTAATAAAAAAAAACATGATACGATCAACAATGCTTGAAGCAAGCCCTAACAGTCCTGCTATCATGTCATTAGAACACGATATTAGTCCGACACATTAGTTAAGTCACTAACGTGTCGGCTTAACAAGCTAAGGGTCCCGAGTTCGGAATCCGGCATGGCCAAAAGTGCATTATTGAAGAAAAAATAGGTTTACCCTTTCCCATTGATAAATTAACGGCTGGGGACTGGATGCAGTGCCCTAGTCTTAAGTTATTTTATAAGGCATATAAAGCTATGACAGGCCTAGCAAGCAGGTAGTGGAAAATATATGGCTTCAATAAAAACTGACCACAGACTGGAGACAGTAATGGATGTAGAAAAACCATGATTATTTTACAATACAGTTGTCATTTGACGATGTCATGCAAACATTCGCAAATATTAGGGCAAGTAAAAATACATTTTAAATTGACTTTTATACTGGTAGCCCTATGTTTACTTTTGTAATTTTTTGTTTGTCTGTAACTATAATATTGATATAAAGTTGTGCGTATAACCCGAACGGGTAGTAAGAAGCGGTGCTAATAATAATAATAATAATAATAATAATAATAATAATAATAATAATAATATAAAGTTTGTGATTTGCTGAGATTTAAAATTTAAAATTTACTCAAATTATGATATTCCAATTCTTCTTTATATTTACACTTTTAATTGTGTGTTCTATAAAGTCTCGGGGATCTTACGTGACATAAGTAAATAGCGCCCCAAATTCTTCAATAGCTACACGGCCCCTAAGTATCTGAATCCGGCACTGTTCCTCTAAATTCCACCAGCCTAATGCCTGGCCCATTAGCTTAATATTAGTAAATAGGCATAGAACCCGAAAGGGCGGAACACATGAAGTCTTTCAGGGAAATGAGCAGCAGGTACGTCTCGGCTGTCAGGTGCTTCCAGATCTGAGTACTCTACGTGCGTGTAGTTCCTTGCAGCTTACACAATACTCACCTCACAGTTCTGTCTACGTCTAATCACCGGTGACAATGACATTTCATACAGTGTTGCCACATCACCCCTCTCTAGCTTTAATGTAATTTTTCTCAAAAAGTTATGCGAAGAACGAGTTTTTTTAAAGAGTGATTTCGACTTACCCACCTAATCATATGATACTGTTCGTATTAATACTCACTCTGTATATATCCATATATCCATGTATATATACGTTTATATACTATATACCGGGTGTTAATTTGAAAACTTTCCACCAAAATATCTCGAAAAAAAAAAGTTTTAAACAAAAGTTGTTTGGTTCTAAGGGGTAAGTAGGTCGGGTCGGTAAGTTTGGTATGACCTTGGGTGGCGCTGCTAAGGTGACGTTAAGGTCACTTTGATTTTATTAAATGAGACTCCCTATTTTTTATTACATATTACTGTAGATCACGTTGTGCCATTTTTAAAATGGTGGTTATGATTTTTGAAGTAAAAGTTATCACTAGAAAATATGAACCTCACAAGTTTCTGAGTCACCGACACCGGTCGCGGCATTAGACTTTGATCTATTCAAAAACAGCTTGGGAAGGTACAAGTGTTTCTGTGTAAGATCGTAGACAAAACATTGTTTTTACTATCAATGCCATTTACAAATCCATTAGTTGTCTCGTTTGCTTTCTAATTTTAACATCCAATCTTGGAAAATGGTTTAAATTCTGGAAAAGAGAACAGAAATGATTTTTCTGTGTGGAGCCCAGACTCAATGTGCTCAAAGAACAGCGGTAACATTCAACCAAAAACACCAGGATAAAAACGTATCATATAGCTATGTTTTGGATACTGTTTCAAAATTTAAAGAAACTGGATCTGTCTCAAACAAAAAACGAATTGTGTGTACTATAATGAAAGAATTAACTTGAGTGGAAATTTTGGGCACTTTTATAGCAAATCCCAAAAATTCAGTGCGGGAAGTGTCTAAAATACTGGTGTATCAATTGGCTCGTATTATAAGGCATTAAAATTAAATAAGTTTCATCCGTAGGAAATGCAGGTACATCTAAAATTAAGCGAAGATGATCCTGATAGACGAATACAGTTTTGCGTAGAAATGATCGAATTATTGAATGCGAATCTATTTCATTAGAATGTATTTACTTTTCTGCGGAGTGCACTTTTTTCTTAAGAGTTTTTGTAAATAAATACAGATGTCTTTATTGGAGTGATCAAAATTCTCGTATTTTTACTGACTGACACACACAATGGCAAAAAAAAAAAAATTAATCGTGGGCAGGTATATTCATTCTCTCATAGTGCATACATGCCTTTTGCATTTTCAGCAAGGAGCAACCCCCATTCCCGCGCGCTCCCAAACAATACATTGTTCGTTCGTAAATGGTTATAGTTAGAAAAGAAAACAGATTTAATGGACAATGGATTGCCAGAAGAGGACCAATTGAGAGGCCAGCAAGTTCACCTGATTTAACGCCCCTAGATTTTCTTATGGGGACATTTAAAGTTCAATAATTATAGGACTAAACCATCAAATATCGAAGAGTTAATAAATAGAATACTAATGGGATGTAGACGTATTACAAAGCAACCCTACGAAAAATTAGAGGTGAATTCGAAAATAGGCTATATCATTGCTTAGACCAACACGGAGAGCATTTTGAAATTAAAAAGGTGTTTTTCTCAATAATTAATTTACAAATGCACATAAACGGGAACAAACACGTGTGCGAGCACACAGAAACACTTGTACCTTCCCGAGCTGTGTTTGAATAGATCAAAGTCTAATGCCGCGACCGGTGTCGGTGACTCAGAAACTTGTGAGGCTCATATCTAGGGATGTCTTTTACTTCACAAAACTTAAAGCCACCCAAGGTCATACCAGCCTTACCACCTTACTTAACCCTACGAACCAAACAACTTTTGTTTAAAACCTTTTTTTCTGCAATGCTTTGTTTTCGAGATATTTGGGTGGAAAGTTTTCATATTAACACCCGGTATATATCTATATATACATGTATGTATATGTACATGTTGCGGGTAGTGTGCAAAATCTGGATAATGTCGAGATTAGCCACCAAGAGACCTGGATAACATTGAATACTATTTTTAAAGCTAAGCCAGTTTCAGTAGGGATTGTATTTTGGAATAACATTTTGATCTGGGACCTGAAATTGGGTCGTGGCAATGCACTAAAATTCAAAATGCCCCATTTTGGTTCTTTATTTTCCACTCACCAAACCTAACCTAAACTAAACTAACCTAGCCTAAGCTCACCTAATCTAACTAACCTAACCTCAACCCTAGAATTTGACAGTATCCAAGTGCTGCTGGATAATGTCAAGATTATCCGAATAAACTTAGAAATATAATATTCTATCACCTCTCATTCAAAATAATCCTGATAACTTGGATATTGTCGATATAATCCGGATGTCGACTTGATCCAACGTTGGACTTTACACGCAACATATATAAAGGTTGAGGGCTTCTAAGAAAGGTGTTGATATGTAGACTTGCACAAATATTACTAAACGTGTGAACTTACTCTGGAAATTACTACAGGCCTTGATATGACGACTGGAATACCATACCACTTGTACATATGTGTACTCTCTGGAGCAGGCTGTGTGGTACATAACATCTCAACAAGCTGCGCCCCGACACAAGGATCCACAGGGACTCACACATTTATTGATAAATAAATTACCGCTGTTTTGGACCCCCTTGTCCCACGCGTTTATTGCATTTCACGGGGAATGCCGAGGCGAGGATGTGCTTGACGTGATTTGCGGCAAGTGATTCATGAATGTTTCATGAGCTTCTGCATCCCGCCGTGCGCCGCGCTGGAGCGGGTAACATAATCCGGAGGGGGGGATGAAGCCGCCTTTTATTCCCACCCTTTCTCCCCGTAGAGGGGGTGAGGGTGATCTCAACCATTTCATCTGCTCCACAAAATCTTCATAGGAAGGGCCTTCCTTATCTGACGACTAGAAAAGTTTCCAGATATATTTTTATTAGAAATGTCACGATACCTTCTTTTCTCGATTCCGATTAATAAGTTCAACTTCGATTCTTCAATTCTCGATTTCGATTATTGAACATTTACTATTTAATTATTTTTCCAAGCATCCAATCTCATTTAAAAACAAATTTATTCAAGTTTATAAAATAGCAAAGAAAAAAATACAAAAGTTAATTTTTTTAACAAAGAAAAGGATCCGTTTGCAAGTATTAAGGTATATTTTACAAAATCAATAAAATAATTACCCACCTCTGTGGCGTAGCTGACTAACGCGCTTGTCGTGTTGAAGCTCGACTGCTGAGGATGGGGAGATCGAGGTTCGAATCTCGGTCAGGTGAACTGGGGGTGGTTTTTCCTAAATGGTTTTCCACTCTACCTCCACACAAATTCGGGTTCACTTCCTCTAATTCAACCTTCCCAAGTCCTAATCCATTAGAGTAATTAGTACTTAAAGCGTGTAGCCCGAATGGGTAGTAAGACGCGGTGCAATATAAAAATAAATAAAATAATTAGTTATTACATTAGAAAGCATGTATTTTTACCTTCAATTAAATCCTCAGCTAGACAAATGATTTAAAAAAAAGTTATAACGAAACATTGTTGAAAGCATAATCTTTTAAATTCACCAAATAGGGTTGTTAACTTGACCAAAATATTATAGCAAATTGCGGCAATAAGCTAATATCAGATATATTCGATTAATACTTGTTCTGAATTTTGATATTTTCTTTGTTGCCAGTAGTTTCATTGAGAGTTAAGAATCGAATTATAGAGAATCGTAATATTAAGATCGATTCTAAATTCTTTCGATACTAGTAAGAATCAAGGATATCGAAGTATCAAAGAATCGAGTTTTACATCCCTAATATTTTAAATATTCATTCTTCGAGTAATGTGATCAGGAGCTATTTCTTTTGACAGATGTTATCAATTCTTTAAATTAAAACTAATAATATATTGTATATATCCCACTTCAATTTCCGTATAGACTAGCGCGCTACTATCACAGTAGACTATATTGCCGATGATGGGGATATCAAGGTTCAAATCTCAGTCGGATGAACTGAGGTTTTTTCCCCAAAATGGTTTTCCACTCTAGCTCTACGAAACTGCGGGTACACTTCCACCTAATAGTCTTCTTCATTCCTAAAACTATCAGGGTGATTAGAAGATAAGTGTATAAAATGAATGGGTAGTAAGACGTGGTGCCAAAAAAATATAATAATATAGTAACATTATATCACTATTCTTTACTTTCTCTTGACCCCTTGGAGAGAAAATATTGTAATCGTCAAAAGTATTGAACTCAAGATTTTGATAAATGTCGACGTTTCATGACCCCCTTAAACAAAAATATTTGTTTTCGCAATGCCGTCTGTTTGTCTGTCTGGAGCCGAAACTATTTTACCGATTAGGATGAAATTTGATATATTGGCTTTTCATAAGATCCTCCCGAGCTCTAATGATTTTGATTAAATTTTATATCTGGACACTAATTAGGCCTATTATTATTATTATTATTATTATTATTATTATTATTATTATTGTTAAGATGAAAATTCTAGTTTTATCATGAAAATGTCTTCGAGGGTACTTTATATGGAGGAAATTTTCTAAATTTAATCATTTCTCCGCAACTATTTGATACACGAAATAACGTCTTATCATTGTAAAGTTGTAGTACTATTAAAGATAAAAAAAAATTATTTGAAATATATTTTTATAAAACTAATAACTTCTTAGATATAAATATATATACACTTTTTAATTCAGGTCCCTGAAAATAACGTTCTAGGTGCTGTATTATTGTGACAAAATTCAAATTACATTTCCTTAATCAATCTCGTGTTTCGTTTTCGTCATTTGTTCTTTGCCTTGCCACGTTATATCCCTTTTTTCTTCCGACCAAAAAAATGGGAAAATGAGCTAATCAAGTCCAATAACTATTATTTTTACAATTCGTCGACTAGTGTTTATAAACTGACACACCGCGTGAAATACCTGATGCTTAGGCCAATATATGGCAACGTTACATTCTCCCCCCTCTACAGCACAATAAATGTCAGAAACAAAATTACGTTACGGTAACTGTAATTCTCTTTGACGCTCCAGTATACCTGATCTGGACTTTTAACACTGCCATCCCTTCATTGGATACATTCAACCAATTCTGGGAATTAAACCATGTCGAAGGAAGAGTACATTTTTGGTACACCAACCTCACCTGCTAAAATTTCTAAAAATCATTCCACCTCCCAAATATCATATGCCAAAATATTAAATTTATTTTCTTTTTATAAAAAGAAGCATGGAGTCTTATTTCATAATGGTTCAGCAAGAGGTCCACGGGCCGGATAAAATCATCGATAGGGCTGTATGCAGCCCGCAAGTTTGACATCCCTGATCATGAGAATAAAACTGATTGTTATTAATTAATTACTTGTATCTGTTCACTTCACCAGAATAGAGTGTTTTTCAACTCCATTGAATGTTTTTATGAAAGTAACTAAGCTTCTACATTTTAGTTTTCCGCCCCCTCCTTATCAACAATCAGCGTTGAAGGAAAGGATGTGATCTCCTTCCACTCTTCAGTCTCACCATCATATAAGTGCTTTCTAGGGGTGTGATATGAAAATAATTCTAAAATTTTAATCAACACTAAATATATTTATTCCTATGCTAGCCTGTTCATTGTTTATATACATTCATTGGTATCACCACGCTTCCCATCTTTGTTGTGTTACCCGCCTCGGTGGCGTAGTAGGCTAACGCGCTTGTCGTGTTGAGCTCGACTGCTGAGGACGGGGAGATAGAGGTTCGAATCTCGGTCGGGTGAACTGGGGGTGGTTTTTCCTAAATGGTTTTCCACTCTCCCTCCACGCAAATGCGGATTCACTTCCTTTAATTCAACCTTCCCAATTCCTGATCCATTAGAGTAATTAGTACTTAATGCGTATAACCCGAACGGGTAGTAAGACGTGGTGCTAAATATTATTATTATTATTTGTTGTGTTCCTGGCAACTGTCCGCAGTAGAGAACTGAGACTAGTCTCTATAGCTTCTAGTTGTGGTTTACTTGGTTAAGATAGCTTGTAAGTCGTGAGCTGCAGTATAAAGTGAGTAATGGACACCCGTTTGGCAAAAAAGCTATGCCAGAATATTCCTCTAATGGACAAGAACATTTATTGCATCTACCGAATTATATAAACCAAATTTCATGAATTTTTCATTTCCTATACATAAAATTTCCATGTAATTAAATTAGGTAAAAATGATAACTTATTCATTAATAGAACACAAAAGATTAGACTAATTTAGGGAAAAGGCCTAAGAACCCAACAGGCCCCAATAAAACTTCTTTCAGTGCCAAAAAATATATATTAAATATCCCTTCAAACTAAGATTTTCATTTTAATTTCATAACTTCTTATTTATAAGATTTTCTCATTTCTGAACTATATGACCACTGAGTAGTAGTTGTAAATTTAATTTTTAAAAAAACCTTCCCCGGTGGCGTAGTTGGCTAACCCGCTAGTTTCGTGTAGACTACCAAGGACGGGGAAATCGAGGCTCAAATATCGATCGGGTGAACTGGGGCTGGTTTTTCCTAAATGGTTCTCCCCTCTCCCTCCATGCATCCTTCCCAATTCCTAACGTTCTAGCGTAATTTGTACTTAAGCATTTAACCCGAACGGGCAGTAAGACGTGGTGGTAAATTAATTATTTAAAATACTATCCTTATCTGAACAAAAAACTTTGCTCACAAAAATTAGTAACTTGGAGACTGATTTCATGACTTGTACATGAGCTCCATGACCAAAATCTGATTTCCTGACATTATCATGACTTTGATGACCGATACACCCCTTGAATATTTTGTTTCCCTAAATCCGCCAGTAGTGGCCATATATTACGAAAACATGTTAATTATTCAACAACTTGCAATCAACTCCCCCTCCACTCCCCGGCGTGACGCCACGTAGAACTCATCAAACTCCTCCTATTTGTTTCGTAACACTAATTAATTACGTATTGTCCTCTATCGTGCGTGTTCCATCCACGCCTGTGGGTTTGCCTACCTTTCCGGGCTTGCTGGTGAGGGAAACAGCTTCATGAGAGTTTCCATGACAGTTTTACATCCATCTAATTGGAAAAGTTTGCCCCCGAATGCTATAAATATGAGGCAAAGTTCCATAAAATACACCAAAAATATATATTATATATAAAAAAATTACCACCCTCAATAGGCTTTACGTGTACGTATGGTTAAAATAACTCACGACTTGCAAAACTAATTTAACCTAAAACAAAACAGTGAAATTTAAAGTCAGAAATTATTAACGTTTAGTATCTTAGATGGATTTATAAACAATAATTATTGTTAGAACTGGAAATGCTCTTGGCCACAAGGAAAAGGCCCATAATCATGTATGTGTGGGCTATTTCACTATGTCTTACTACACATTCGGACTTATTTTTAAGTCAACAACCCGAAATTTGGTTTGATGTGTGTGTTAGGCATGTACTCAATCCTTAGGCTGGTTAGTGTTTCCTGCACCATCTGGTATGGATCTCATATAGACTAACAGGGGAGTTAAGGAAGTGTCGTAGCTCCCCGTTACCTTCCACACTGAATTTCTATGAGCTCACACAAAAAGGCCTACCAATTTTGTTGAACAAGAATTTTCACATAGCTTGCAGGGCTCTTTTAAATGCAACCATCGGCATGGGATTGACTTTACCTTCCCTCCGAAGGAATTTGTGCTATGATTTTTTAGCCCTCAAGAAATGTCGGTCGACTTAGGATGGATATGAACCCACAAACACCGGGTCCTGAATTGATAAAATTTAACCCAAGGTCCCTGAGGTCAACTCATATTTAATTTCACTGATGGAGGAATTTCATACATGACTATAGCAGTATTATAGTAGGAAGGACATATCTTCCGGTGGAGAAGCTACTTAAACTTACTTACTCTTGGGCGTTAGGACCCAAAAGTTCAGGGTAACACTTAAAAAAGTACGCCACTTATCTTTATCTTGAGCTAGTTATATCCAGTCCACATCATTACACTCGTACCCCTATCTTGATCTAGTTCTACCCAGTCCACCTCATTACATTATATCCCTATCTTGAACTAGTTCTACCCAGTCCACCTCTTTACATCCTATCTCTTTCAGGTAAAGTCTAATATTATCCTCCCATCTGCATCTAGATATTCCCAATGGGTTTGTCAGTATCTACCCTAAACCAAGTTCTAGAATCTTCCAATAATGCTGCATGTCTAACATGATCTACGAGACTTTCTTATCCCAAAAATGTATTGTGATAAGTACAGGGTAAGCAACTCATCATTATGTAACATCCTACACTCCCCAGTAGTCTCATCCCTATTTTGAACCGAATATGTTCCTAAGAAACTTTTTTTTCGAATACCCTAAATTGGTTTTTGTCATGTAAAGTAAGAGAGCACGTTTCACAAACACGTATCCGAAACTTAACTAAAATTTAATATAATATGTTAGATCATGGTGACAAAAAAAAAGATGGATGGTTCTGGAACAATTTATTTCGAAATAAATAGGTAAAATGAAGGCTTCTCTTCACAGTCGCTTTACATAATCTTACGGGAAAGGTCCACGTCAAATTAGTCTCTCTATTTTCAAAAATAAAAACAGTCTTAGTATAAATAGACAGTCGTTGAGCTACCGTACCGGACTAAGCTTATAAATATAATAAATAAATAAATTTAGATTGATAAAAATCAAGTTCTCATATATAGACAGTAAGAAGCCAGCCTTTGCTAACATTAACAAGCCGGAGGGTGACCTGGTGGTCTAGGGGTAAGGTGTCAGACTTCTATGCTGGCGGCCGGGGTTCAATCCTCGGTCCAGGCAAAGATTTATCTGATTACCAAACCCCTCCTTCACCTCTGACAAGACATCTTGTGAATGTGGGGAATGCCAGGCCTCCACCGTGGTTCGGATTTCACGTTAAACTGTAGGTCCTTCATTTCATCTCACAATCACCCTGCCATTACACATTAGCGTAAGTGCGTATAACCCGAACGGGTAGTAAGACGCGGTGCTAATAATAATAATAATAATAAACAAGCCGGAGCACGACCAGGCTCCAACCTCCGATAGTCTACCTCCAACACCCTCACCAAAACAACGTTATAAAGTAGAACCCAACATACATCATCACCCCACAAAATACACCCCAAGTGGCTTCAACGAGGGACTTCACCAGGGAAGCATAACGTATCACTGTTTATGTCACCGTTTGAAGGAAATTAAACTCAATATGTTTATACTGGAGATATATTTGATTTAATTTGGCCAAATAAAAATGTTCTATAAGAACTTCAAGAATATTTACCTTAACTCGCAACTCCTACTATACCACCTAAAATTGATTTGAATAAATAATTACCGATGATCGATCCTTATAATAAAAGGCAGAACCCACTCACTCCTTCACTCCCCCCCTCACTCACTCGCCCAACACCGTATTTCCCCAACCCCTAGGTCTAGAAACTTGAAATTTTGGGTTAAGATTCCATTTAAACTCTAGAGAAGTGATAAGGTGGGTTTTTGCGAAATTTGATCTAGAAGTGTTTAAAAAGGGAGTTGGAAGTTTTCAAATTTCACTTATGTATCTTTTGAACCAGCGAAGAGAGAGCCTTGACATTAATTTAAAGGTTTCTTTTTAGAATTAGGTGAGACACTTTTGATAGTTTTTCAAATTTCATCCCCTAAGAGGATGTAGAGGGCCAGAAAGGTGTGTGACTCATTGACACACTCGTCACTACATTTTCTCAAATCCAAGGCCTGGAAGCTTGAAATTTTGATTGGCAGAAAGGTAGGAAATATAACCTGAATAATCTAAAATTGAGAAATTTCAAAATGAGGCTCCTGTAAATGGGTGAGCCTATAGTCAGAAAAACATTTTAAATTAAGAAGAAAATTAAAATTTGTCAGACAGAACGACAACTCCAGATAACCAAATAAAACTTAAAACTGGAGATTTCTAAGAGCTAATTGGAGAAAACGGGTGGTGGAAGTTTCGAAATTTTAAAAACTTATAGTACGCAATGACTTCCCAGTGTGGTAGAAATATTAAATTCAGCAGGTAGGTAATATACCACTCCGAATAAATATTAAGGGCTGAAAAGGTTAAATTTTTATTTGAGACTTTGGGAAACGCAGGAGGGGGATTATAAACAGAAAACCCCTTTTTGGGTGTGGCGAAAATTTTAAATTTGGCAATCAGGTAAAAGGACAACTCCCGATAACTATATTCGTCTTAGTATTATACATTTTTAAGTAGGATCCAGTTAAACAGGGGTTTACAATTTCCATAACTAATAAAAAATAATTACTTTTTTATGTGATAAACAGAAAATCTGCAAAAAATATATAAATAACACTCCAAATAGCCATATGAGTTTGATGATTTTAAATGGATAAAATAGGGAAAGAAGGGGTGAGGAGGGTAAGTAAAAAATAAAAATAAAACTGTTAAGGTTAAACAGAACATTGAAATTTATCAGGAATTTAGAGGGATTACTCCACCAACAAAATAGGTGTTAAATATTTACTAAGTTATTTAGAAACGGGTTTGAGAAAATGGGGGGGTTTCAAATTCCCAAAACTAATATAATAAATTACTTTTTAGTGTGTTAGGAGATTGAACATAGTCAGCCATGTTTAAGTCTCACCTCAAACAAACATTAACATTTCAAAATAAACGAACTGTAAATTGTAAAGGCGAGCTCCTTCTATATTCCTAAAACTAACATAAAAAAACTTTTAGGTGTGATATAAAATACTAGTAGAAGTTTATCATGTAGGTAAGCGCCCACCGAGTCGGTACTGCACGGGTCGCACATTACAGGGTGGTGCGCCCACTATCCGCACTGACGGCACCTTTTAGGGGGGTGCAACCACTATCCGCACTGACTGCACACATTAGGGGGTGCGCCCACTATCCGACACTGACGGCACACTTTAGGGGGGTGCCCACTAGCCACGTTGATGGTACACTTTAGGGGATGCCTACTATCCACGTTGACGGCACACTTTAGGGTGTGCGCCCCCTATCCACACTGGCGGCACACATTAGGGGGTGCGCCCACTATCCGCACTGAAGGCACACTTTAGGGGGTGCTCACTATCCACGATGACGGCACACTTTAGGGGGCGCCCACTATCCACGCTGACGGCATACTTTCGGGGGTGCGTCCACTATTCGCACTGACGGCACATTTTAGGGGGTGCGCCCACTAACCACGCTGACGGTACACTTTAGGGGGGTGCCCACTATCCACACTGACGGCATACTTTAGGGGGTGCCCACTATCCACGCTGACGGTACACTTTAGGGGGGGTGCCCACTATCCATACTGACGGCATACTTTAGGGGGGTGCCCACTATCCACGCTGACGGTACACTTTAGGGGGGGTGCCCACTATTCACGTTGACGGCACACTTTAGGGGGTGCACCCACTATTCACACTGACGGCACGGACCGAGACTCAGTTTGCTCAGCTGCTCTCGAGTCAGAAGGTGAGCTTCTAGTTTACGTGCTCAAGGAAGTACTGTTTGCATTTCTGTTATTGTTGGATTTGTTTCAGGTTCATAATTGTGCTGTTGTGAGTTATAATTCACCGAAGTACTTAAATATGGAAATCGAGGAAGAATTTGTAGCTGTTAGATACCTTTTAATTGAAGAGGAGAGAAGAAAATGTAGGAAACCACGATTCTGGGTTCACAACGTCAACAGCAAAATTCTTATGTTTGGCGAATACCACACATTATTTCTTGATCTGGTTGAAGATGACACCGAAAATTCCGGACCGCACTTTATTTTAATTCCCTCGCCCGGACTTTCTGTCGAATGGTGGAACGGTGAAGCGTCCATTGCCGGTTGTATCGACGTAGTGGGTGCTTACCTTAAGTCAATAAAGTTTCCCGGACAAACTAATGACATCGACTGTCACTATTATTATTATTATTATTATTATTATTATTATTATTATTATTATTATTATTAGCACCGCGTCTTACTTCCCGTTCGGGCTATACGCACTTACACTAATGTGTGATGGTAGGGTGATTGTGAGATGAAATGGAGGACCTACAGTTTAACGTGGGATCCGAACCACGGTGGAGGCCTGGCATTCCCCACATTCACAAGATGTCTTGTCAGAGGTGAAGGAGGGGTTTGGTAATCAGATAAATCTGTGCCGGGACCGAGGATTGAACCCCGGCCGCCAGCATAGGACTGTCACTATTGAAGCCCGGGAAAGAATGAGCTCAACAACTAAGTTATAATATATATTAGAACCGTGTCTTAGTTACTACCTGTTCAGGATACACGCATATGTACTAATTAGGCTAATGAGCTACGAATGAGGAAGGCCCAATTCAGAGGTAGTGCACTCGCATTTGAGTGTAAAACCATTTCTGAAAACCTCAGTAGGCCTACACCAGACCGGGATTTGAACCCCATTCTCCTTGTCATTGGTAGTCTAGACTAACATGATAGAGACGCTTTAGACCATGTGGCCACCGAAGAAGTTAAGTTATTATAGAACACTACATTTCGCTGTGGTATAAAATTGAGATTTCGTAACTACGTAAATAAACCATATGATATATTCAAATTAATCTTAAAATTTCAAAATGGGAATGTTGGAATTGAAGTGGGCGGGGGGGAAGAAAATTTATATTCAACAAGTTTGCAAAAGGACACCCTATCCCCCACAGTAACCATAAAAGCTGGAAAGTCTGGAATTTTAAAATAGGTTAGATAGAAAAAACGTATGGTTTAAAATTTGAATTTTGTATAGGCAGATGAAAAAAACACTAAAATAAATTAACACAAAACTAAAGATTATTTTGAAGTAGTTCTATTAGCCTTGCGAGAATAAATCTAAAATTTTAAGGATAAACTAGTGCTTGACAAGCAACGACATAACCATTAAAATAAACCAATTGTGTCGACATAGCATGGTGGACCGTGATTCCTTTTGGAAAACCACTATGCATATTACTCGAAATGTTTCTTTAACAGAGTATATTATTCAGTTATGTTCGTTTTTCCAACTCATTTCTGTGCCAATGTATATTAGCTCGCTTATCTTATTTTATGATCGTTCTTAGGTAACAATCACGTTTAAATGGGTTGTGTTTTTTTTTTAGATCAAAAAGTAGGCAGCCTGATTTTGTACGTTCTAATTTGATGTAATTTTAGTGCTGCTTGGCCGTGCTAATTACAGGTTAAGCTGCTAGTTTATTACAACTATAAGACATAACATACATAACATTTTAGTTTCAAACATGTTTTATTCTCGATAACTTTATAGTTTATATAAAGACATCGATGTTGAAGTTTCATTCTACTTTCATCCCTAGTAAACATCGTGAACACTCGTCTGCCCCGGGATCCCCAACCCGACCCTGATTTATCACTCCTTGTTTTCCTCTAAAAAGTCTCACCTCATCACTTTCCAGATGATGGCTTCAGGGTTCACCATCTCCTGAGTTACTTTTACCTCGCACTTTTCATCAGTCGTCGTCGCCTCAGCTCCCTTTCTTTCCCCGCCCCCTCCCCTGTGTTTCTCATCTCCCCGGGCAAAAGGATCAACGAGGACTTTACGACATCGCGACTTCTAATGGAAATATGGCGGCGAGTGCGCCTTCTGTCGACACTTTATATTATTTTATAAAATAAAGTAATGAATTGTTTTTGGTTGGCCGGTTTTCTACTGAGAAGTGATACATTTCACAGAGTAGATAGCGGTAGGATTAAATTTAAAGCCTGTGGGTTTTCTAAGTAATTAGTACTCTTGGCACCGTCGTTAAAATTTGAAAATTTAATTTGGCTAGGAAAATTAATTTTGTTAGCTTGGACATAAATAAATAAAAACTTTAAGCAGCAATGCTATATCTACTCTTGCCATAATACAAGTGAATAATATGACTGTGGTTGAAACAACAGGTATATACATTTGCTATGTTTAGCTTTCAAAATAATTAACAATTATCCCAAGAGTCACTATTATTTGGTTAATTGGGCTTAAATTAGGTGTAAGGTCACTCCTAGCTCTACACCTTCATAACCACCACCATCATCACATCATCTCATTACGGGTACAAAGTGTGGACAACCTCCTTTGGTGTACCAAGGGCAACGTTCTGTCACCAGAGGCTAATAGTCTACATACAGACAACCTCCTCTGGTGTACTCTGGACAACGTTCTGTCACCAGAGGCTAATAGTCTACATACAGACAACCTCCTCTGGTGTACTCTGGACAACGTTCTGTCACCATAGAGGCTAATAGTCTACATACAGACAACCTCCTCTGGTGTATCCTGGGCAACGTTCTGTCACCAGAGAGGCTAATAGTCTACATACAGACAACCTCCTCTGGTGTAACCTGGACAAATTTCTGTAACCAGAGAGGCTATTGTCTACATACAGGCAACCTTCTCTGGTGTACCCTGGGCAACGTTCTGTCACCAGAGAGGCTAATAGTCTACATACCGACAACCTCCTCTGGTGTACCCTGGACAACGTTCTGTCACCAGAGAGGCTAATAGTCTAAATACAGACAACCTCCTCTGGTGCACTATGGACAACGTTCTGTCACCAGAGAGGCTAATAGTCCATTTATACAGACAACCTCCTCTGGTGTACCCTGGTCAACGTTCTGTCACCAGAGAGGCTAATAGTCTACATACTGACAACCTCCTCTGGTGTACCCTGGACAACGTTCTGTCACCAGAGAGGCTAATAGTCTACATACAGACAACCTCCTCTGGTGTACCATGGGCAACGTTCTGTCACCAGAGAGGCTAATAGTCTATATACAGACAACCTCCTCTGGTGTACCAAGGTCAACGTTCGGTCACCATAAAGGCTAATAGTCTACATACAGACAACCTCCTTTGGTGTACTAAGGTCAACGTTCGGTCACCAGAGAGGCTAATAGTCTACATACAGACAACCTCCTCTGGTGTACCCTGGACAACGTTCTGTCACCAGAGAGGCTAATAGTCTACATACAGGCAACCTCCTCTGGTGTATCCTGGGCAACGTTCTGTCACCAGAAAGGCTAATAGTCTATATAGAGACAAACTCTTCTGGTGTACCCCGGACAATGTTCTGTCACCAGAGAGGCTAATAGTCTACATACAAACAACCTCCTCTGGTGCACCCCGGACAACGTTCTGTCACCAGAGAGGCTAATAGTCTACATACAGACAACCTGCTCTGGTGTAACCTGGGCAACGTTCTTTCACCAGAGAGGCTAATAGTCTACATACAAACAACCTCCTCTGATGTAACCTAGGCAACGTTCTGTCACCAGAGGCTAATAGTCTATATACAGACAAACTCTTCTGGTGTACCCTGGGCACCGTTCTGTCACCAGAGAGGCTAATAGTCTACATACAGGCAACCTCCTCTGGTGTATCCTGGGCAACGTTCTGTCACCAGAGAGGCTAATAGTCTACACACAGACAACTTCCTCTGGTGTATCCTGGGCAACGTTCTGTCCCCAGAGAGGCTAATAGTCTACATACAGACAACCTCCTCCGGTGTATCCTGGGCAACGTTCTGTCACCAGAGAGGCTAATAGTCTATATACAGACAACCTCCTCTGGTGTACCAAGGGCATCGTTCTGTCACCAGAGAGGCTAATAATCTATATACAAACAACCTCCTCTGGTGTACCCCGGACAATGTTCTATCCCCAGAGAGGCTAATAGTCTACATACAGACAACTTCCTCCGGTGTATCCTGGGCAACGTTCTGTCACCAGAGAGGCTAATAGTCTATATACAGACAACCTCCTCTGGTGTACCAAGGACAACGTTCTGTCACCAGAGAGGCTAATAATCTATATACAGACAACCTCCTCTGGTGTACCCCGAACAATGTTCTGTCCCCAGAGAGGCTAATAGTCTACATACAGACAACCTCTTTTGGTGTACCAAGGTCATCGTTCGGTCACGAGAAAGGCTAATAGTCTACATACAGACAACCTCCTCTGGTGTACCAAGGTCAACGTTCGGTCACCAGAAAGGCTAAGTCTACATACAGACAACCTCTTTTGGTGTACCAAGGTCAACGTTTGGTCACTATAAAGGCTAATAGTCTACACATAAGGCGACCGAACTATCTAGTAAATATATATGTTCCGGTCATATGTGCCATACTCTAAAAACAACAAAATTTGCGTATCCTATTTCCATTTTTCTTAATGACATGACAAAGGATTGTTGCGACACAGACCATTGCATTTTAAGCCATGTGGCCCTACAGCGATTAATACTTTCTCGTTAACCGAAAGAGTTTGACACTTCTGCTTTAGAGCACGTGACGGGCAGTATGAAAGAGAGTATACTGCAGAAAGCAACTAATCCAGTCATAGCTTGTACCCACCTTCTAAAACAAAGAAACGATCTCACAGCCTGATATGTTGGTAAGTCCACACGATTGTTGTGTGTGTATATTGGCCGATGTTTATCGGCAGAATGAGAACCTACGTATGTTGCAACCTAGCCTGTAATTATCGACAAGGCGGGTCACGTGATCCAGTGCGCCATCATGCCTGGTTAGCCCGTGATGGATGTCTCCAGTATATTGCGTGTGGCTCTACTTCATTAGTATCATTACTCTGCCTTCAAACACGACAACTTCGGGGAAAAGCTTTCATTGGTTTAGGGAGTGTTTTCCTAAAAATAACTGTCTGATACAAGCCGTACAACTTAGCGACAAAAATAACCCTCCAATGTATGGTTTAAGCCACAGATAGCATTTACTGTGTTTAATTCGATATTTATCAGTCGCGTACTATAGTGGTCAGTGCACCTGGCTATGAGCCTAGGGTTCAATCCCCAGTTGCTACTTCGGGTATTTTTCCCGAGAGGATAAATACCCCAACGGTCACCAGGGTTTGGTTAATTAGGCTTAAGTTAGGTTTAATTGTTTCCAATTGTTTCACACCCTCATATTCACTATCACCATCACCTCATCTCATCGGGACATGGAAAGAGCCTTCATGGAAAGGATGTACGATTAGTACATCCGGGCATCCCCTGGGCAACGGTACATTAGTACTGGCTAATATTTCCACTACTGGGCTACGAATGATGTAGCCCAGACACGCAATATTATTAATATAGTTCGCCGGTTCAGTCAGACACTTTGGTTCAATAGGTAACGTGTTTGCCAACTGAGCTAACGGTACCGGAGTCTATTCTCGGCTTAATTGGTGAAATGTGAGTTTCTCATTTCACAGTGATGGATAACGGCCAGCAGGGCTATTATGACCACGACGCAAAACCAATTTACGACTGTTTGCAAAGAGACTCTAGACTGAGTCAAAAGTTATCACGGCCGACCACTTTGCGAAAGCAAAGTCCTTGCGAGCGCAAATATTTTCCTAGTAGAATGACGCTAAGTTGCGCAGACATTTTACTTGACCTTTGGTTTGCGTTACGAGTTTATGTATGCTAGGTTTTGTAATTTATTGGTTGTTCTGTGTTACCTGATTTAATCTTTCCATCACTTTAGTCCTCTATAAATGAATGTTAAAAGAATATTTTCTTTTAAACATAACATTATCATGAATGCATTTTTATTCACCAATAAACTGATAATTGGGATATTCCAATATTGGTATTAATTATTTGTAGATTTTATAGTAGGTGGAGGTTAGGCTTCAACATATTTGAAATATTAGTAGTATGTTGACTCGCCTCATGGAGAAACATTGACCAAGATGTTAATCTCTTTAGTCTAATTTCCCAATGGTGAGGAGGTTGGGATTTGAATCCTAGTTGGATGTGGTGAGCGTTTAGAGGTTTTCTCCCTCTCACGCTATACAAATCCGAATACTTTTATTCTATAACCCTACCTTTGTCATTTATACTCTATTAGTGTAAAACACGAGGATAGACCAGATGACAAGACAATAAAAAGTAGTCTATGCCTATATGTTTAAGGTGCCTCAACAAAACTTTAATAATGTAATCCTATTTAAACTGGTTCGTACATACAGTAGTAAATACTATCCACATTAATGTGAGTTGTAGGCCTATAAAATATTGTAGCCAAGACTGGAAATAAACAAAATAGGCTTAATGTTTACATTAGGTTTGGCTTAGGTCTTGGTTTTTAAATCATCAGAGTTTACTAAATTTATCTAAAACTCATAATTAATTGCTAGTCCTAGTTATCTGGAAGTGAATAATTTGCATAAACAACTCATTCTAAAGAAATATAGTATCATTATATTCTTAATTACTTTAACTAAAGTCTCAAGAACTCCCTTTAAATAAAACATGTATTTTATGATTTTTAACTATCCAAACCACCCGCTCGATCACTTTATTGTTAACTTAGTAGGCCTACTCCAGAATTCCCATTGTTTTGACAATAAGTTGTCGAAAATATTCGAATATTTTTGGCAGTTTTTGTACGCTTTCATCAACATTAAGCAATTGGTTTTATCTTCTAAGACCTTCAAACAACATATTTGATTCATCTTGAACGGGAGAACCTTTTCGACACTGTACATTAATTAAATTAGCAGATAGTATGTATGTTCAAGTTGAGAACCGCATAGATAGATTTTCTCTATCTAACCTCAACTCAATCAAACAAAAATATATAAAGAATAAAGCATTGGGTTGTAGATCAAACAGATTACAAAAAAACATTGTTTTTTTATTGGCCAACTTCTCGTACCAATTCATTTTCCCGTGAGAGTTTACAGTTTGAATGCTTATTTCACATTATGATTTTTGACTAAAATAGGTTGTATGTATTGAATAATATAGGCTTAGTATTGTTTCATTACAAACTGTAGGCAAACAAAATGATGCAAGAGATTTATTAAATCAAACTAGTTTAAATTCCCCTTGCAAATAATATGACTTGTGATCAGTTGTTTGAGAAAATGAAAATAAATATATATATATGAATAACGTTCAGTCATGAATATCAGCATTCTTGGAATAAATTTACCTAATTTCTAGCCTCTAACTTTTCAAAAGGTAATATTCTTTGGAAAAGTGTTGCCAACTGTTGACGCAAACTGATTTCATTCTGTGCGTTAACGCTAGAAGCAAAGTCGAAGCTAAAACTAGCGGACGATACAAAGTGTGGTGTTCATAATAACCCAAACGCTATCTTTTCCTCTAAAGTGAAGTTAACTATCGCTAGCAACTAACTTTGCGTCGATTGGTCATAATAGCCCTGCATGCATAGTATAACGCGCTACTCTCGCAATAGACTAGACTGCAGATGACGGAGAGGTCGAGGTTTTAATCTCGGTCGGGTGTAATGAGGGTGTTTTTTTTTATAAAACGGCGTTCCACTCTCCCTCCAAACCAATGCGGGTACACTTCCTATTAATGTAGCCTCCTGAATCCCTAAAACAATTAACGTAATTAGTACATAAGCTTATAACCCGAACGGTTAGTAAGATGTGATGATTAAAAAAACGGCCAAAGTGACTGTTCTCTGTTTAATCTAATTTATAAGTCGGTGGCTTATATAAGTAGTCTGTTTGGAAAGTGTACGTTAAATACCTCAGGTATCTGTCTTGTTATAAAATAAGTGCATAAATATTACATTATATATTCAGTTTGAATTCAGGTTTCATACTCACAGCTATGGCTAGCATATCAACAAACACATGTTAGACATTCGAGAATATGGAGCGTATACTAGTAACAAATAAAAGTTGCAAATTCACGAATGAAAATGGCACAATATTACGAATAAACAAATATAGATAGCAAATAAAAGAATGTAAATGTCACATACTGTACACGAATATACAAGTAAAGTTCACGAATACAGTTTGAAAAATCACGGCTACATGCTAAAAGTCATGAATACCAACTTCAAACTCACGAATACATTATACAAATTCGCGTATTCAGAATTCAAAATGACGATTACAGTTTGGAAATTCACTAATACAGTACGCACATTCACGAATACAAGCTTAGAATTTCTCAAATAAAGAATGTAAATTCACAAATATTTGATTCAAATTCACAAATGCATGATGCAAAATCGCAATACAGGCTACAAACTCACTAATATGTATTGGAAATTCACGGATACGCACATTTATGAATACAGGTTTCAAATTTACGGATTGCTACTAAGAAATTCATGGCTACAGACAGCAAATTCACGAATAGGCCTACCTGATTCCAAATCACGAATACAGGTTGCCAACTCACAAATATTTATTAAAAACTCATAGGTACATAAGGCAAATTCACAAATATAGGATGAAAATTGCTAATATGGGTTGCAAATTCACAGGTAAAGAAGTTAAATTCATGAATGCATGATGCCAAATCACGAATACATTTTCAAACTCACGAATATTTATTGAAAATTCACTGGTACATACGGTAAATTCACGAATACAGGATGAAAAATCGCGAATACAGATTTCAAATTCACGAATGTTTATTAAAAACTCACGGTTACGGAAAACAAATTCACGAATACATGATGCAAAATCATTATTACAAGTTTAAAAATTCACTATTACAGTAATGAATGAAAGTAGCAAATTCAATTTCAGCCTTACTGACTGTAAATGAACAAATGCAAACTTCAAGATACATTTTATTGACCAAGCAAATGTAATATTTCTAGGTTACATAACATTCCTGACGTTCCGGTTATGATCGTGCTCTTGCAAGGATCGCCAACTGCATGCAGCTCTCCTGCTTTTTTCCTCAACTAGCCCGGTCAACGAACCAAGACTCGCGTACGATCATCAATGATCATATCTACAGAGTTGGACGCCAAATTGGTAATTATTAAATTAATATTTCAACAACAAAACGTGCCTTTGAGTCCCAAGTGTGACAGGGTTTTATTTACCTCAAAAAAACTTTTTTTTATATAAACGGGTTCAAAACTTCAAAAATATACGTCTATGGTTAAACATTTTAATTAGTGTGTGTGTGAGTAATTTTGAATTTGAGTTTCAAGACAAATTTATATTTTAGAACCTAGGCCAACACCTTAGCTCAGTGGTTGTTAGCGCATCTGCCTAGGCCCCGGGATTGAGTCCTAGTAAAGCCTAAGAACAAATTATCATTAATGGCATTGCATCCCCTCTCATAGTGTTTAATGGACGGCCGGAGGAATGATTCTAGATAGCTACAGTAGCCCCATGGCTTCTTTGGTGCTGACTGACAGCTTTGAAAAGTTACCAGACCAAATTACGTATCCCTACGCTGAACCAGATGATCTGAAAAAACATGTGTTTAGCAGCTGTCACTTTTGACAGTCAAAATTTAGGTATATACCTAAATTATGACTGTCAGAAGTCAGCTGTGAGTTGTCAGTCAGCACCAAAGAAGCCATGGGGCTACTGCAAGTTAGTTTGTAAGTTGTGTGAAGAGGTAATAAATCGATCCAGGACAACAATGTTTTATTAGTGATTTTTTTTTCTGCACCGCGTCTACCCGTTCGTGTTATACGCACTTGTACTAATTACGTTAATGTGCTAGGGTCGAGGAAGGATGAATTTAGATAAAGTGTATCTGCATTTGTGTGGAGGTAGAGTGAAATCCCATTTTGTAAACAACCCTCGTTACACACGACAGATCATTCCGCCAACGAAGCGTGTCTGGTGATAGTTCCTAGTTCGTATCGTCGTCGGTGGCCGGCCACTGACAGTTCCATCTGAGCAGCCTCACCCTCCACCCGCCAGGTGGCAGCGCGGTAGCGACCGGTGTTTGTCGCAGTAAACACACACACACACAGAGCCTCACGCCGCCCCGGTGACGTCATAACACGCACAACACCGGCGATTACCGACCACTACCTACAAGATAATAGCAGGGGGGCAGAAACATCAAAGAGACTCGCCGACCGACCCCACGCCCCCACTCCCCTTCCCAAACCACTCTGCCCACCAATCAACATTGCCGACAGCGAGTGAACTCCTACCACCCTTCCGGCATATCTTACAAACTCTTTTAACCCACAGGATGACTCTGAATCATGTTCACGAAAATACAGGGCAAGTGCGGCTAGTCTACAACAGGAGGGTTAATTGGGTAAACAATGGCTCAGCCTTCTCAAGCTTTAAAACGTGCCAACGTGTTTATCCAGTAGTTCTGTGAACAATATACTTTACTCCCCTTATGTTTTTTAGTTAAGAAAATTTAAGGTGGGATGAAAGAGAATGCGAGAAAAAGCCAGTGTTTTTGCAGTTTTTATGGCAAAATATTATTTATCTATTGACAAACTAAATAAAATAGTGCTCCAATACTAACATAGAGTTTAATTTTCTTCACAATATGGTGACCTCAAAATTTCTTGAATATCTGTCAAGGGTGTCCTAGAATAATTTAATGACAACTTTTTATCTCCATTTAAAAAGTTTGTTAGATAATTCCGCTAGGCATATGACAGATATTCAACAACTGTTGATACCAACATGTGAAGAAAATAAAACTCTGTACTGGAGCGATATTTTATTTATTTTAGCTAAAAAATTTGTTTCGCTATAAAAACTGCAAAAATACTGGCTTTTTCTCGCGTCTTCTTTCAGCCCACCTTAACGGATCGGAACTTCATAGATCTGCTCGATCTAAAGAGACACCTCAAGATCAAAGATTTTGAATAATTTAATCAATGTTTGTGGAAGGTTTATTCAGTCCAACTAAATAATACAGATTGTGTTTCAATTTAATAATTTCTCTTGGTGATAGAGTTAGAGAGAAAGCAAATTAATACTACATTCAAAATTAGCCTATATGAGTGGCCACCATCTTTAAATAGATAACCATATCACATATATACATAGGTCGTTCTGACTAAGTTATAACAATGAACAGTACTTGCCTAATTTAATAAAAGTTGGTTAACGGATTTGGCAGTAATCGTGGAAGACGACAAACGGATGAAATGGCAAAATATGGAGACATAACAAGACCTCAATTCACTCTGTCAGAAATGTTGATAAGACACAGCCTACGTTCCTTCCTCGACCAGCATGAGCAGGACATAGTAGATCCCACCTGTGTTTTAGCAAGGATGTCACTCGGGGAGATGGAAACTACTAACTCTGAATAATTAGAACCAATACGAGTTGTTTTACTTTACCATAAATAAAAAGATTTGTAATCTTCAACATTCAGTGAATATTGAGATTATATTTAACCCCGAAACCCAAAAAATTAGTCTTACAATTATGTATGTACCGATGTATGTATGTCGCAATGTCTGTCTGTCTTTAGGAATTAGTTTCGTGGATTTTATTCACTCTTGATATTTAGTAGAAGTTATGTGGTCATAGCCAAAGCCATGGCCAAGGAAGCTTTCAACAAGAAGAGGTTACTGCTGACCAGCAAGTTGAGTCAGGAAGAACTGATGAAATGCTACATTTGGAGCAGGAACTTGTACTCTTAGGAATATGCGAAATTAATATTTGGAGAGTTTTTAACTGTGGTACTGTAGAATATTTGAGAAGATCAGGTGGGTAGACAGGAGGACAAATGAAGAAGTCCTAAGAAGAGTGGGTGAGAAGAGAACAATTTTGACAGTTATTCTTCAGTACAAAGCGAACTGGGTCGGACACATCCTTATGAGAAATTGTCTTCTGCATGACGTCATTTAAGGAAAGGTTGAGGGTAAGAGTAGCTTAGAAAGGAGGATTCAAATATTAGATGATTTGAAGGAAAGAAGACATTTTTGGGAGCTGAAGGAGGAGGCATAGGACAGAGCGCTTTGAAGGTCTAAGTGCACTGAAAAAGGGTATGGACCTGTGGTAAGACAGAACACTTACTAATAATGATAGTAATAATAATGTGGGCATATATTGGGGCCTTTTTTGATTTTGATTCTGGGCCAAAATCAAGCGTAGCTTACTGAATATATTTATAATTTGTAATTTCTTAAAAATTGCTTTAAGGTTTTTTAATGGCTATTTGGAGAGGGTTTTGCCTGATAAATAAGAATATTTACCCAGTAAAATAAAAGGTATTAAATAATGACTGATTTTATAAAGCTGTAATTTAAAAAAATAGACTATTACAAATTTGTTTGAAATTTTTATCTGATAATATCTGTGATTATCCCAATAATGTTTGTTTTCCTTAGGAAAGATTACAAAGGGATAGTTAAATTATAATTGAGTGTTTAAAATTTTGTAAAAAAAACTACTCATAAACTATAATAGACTATGTGAGAAAACTTGATTGTGTCGTACCATTTATTTTGATAGAATAATAAATGGTACGGCGCACCGCACAGACTTTCTCTCTCTTTCTATAAACTCATAAGATTTCTGAACGAAGTAATGTAAGAAGGCAAGATTGACGTAAGATTCATCAAAATTTCTGTTTTAAATCTTATATTTTTATTTTTAAAGAATTAATGTCCTCATTTGTATGTTTGGACCGATAAAAAAGATTAATAATTGGGTCCACAAGGGTCAACACTTCGTATTAAAATTTAGATTTCCGGTTCAAAATTTAACATTTTATTAGGTGTTGCACATCTTCAAGTCATCACATTGATATTTAATTATTCATTTATACATTTTGACCAATAAAAGATGTAAATATTGACTATTGAGTCTAAAATGGAGATAGATCATTGCTGTACACACATTTTTCCTTAAACCTCTTAGGAGAACAAACATTTCTCCTAAGAGGTTTAAAGAAAAATAACATACTTTTTTTAGATACTTACTTATATTTAATTACTCTATGGCATTGGAGAATTATTGCGTTAAGACTAAAGAAGTATATGTTTAGAACTAAAGTTCACAAAATTGTATTAATATATTTGCAAATATCTCAGAAACTGAACGCTTTTATAAAAATATATATCAAATACAAGTTTTTTTATTTCTAGTAGTCTTACAATTTTGCAATGATAAGTTGTTTAGTATCTCAAATAGTTGTGGAGATACGGACATTAACGCTTCTGTAAAGTACCCTAAAAATCATTTTCATGGGAAAATGAAAATATCCAGTTTATTTATAATCTTAATCAACGCCTAGATACGAATTTTAATCAAAATCTATGGAGCAGATTTTGAGAAAACCTATTTTTTCTCTTTTCGACCCTTATAAAACTACTCTTAATTTTAAGTTTTAATAGACACACAGACAGACGGCATTGCAAAGACTATTTTTTTTGGGTTCGGGGGGTCATGAGACGTCGAAATCCATCAAAATTTCATGTTAGATTTTTTTTACGGTTGCAATACTTAAACTTTAATGTCCAAAAAGTCAAAAAATATATATAATTGCGTATAGATTGAAAGTTATTGATTTTATAAATATATGTTTCGAATAAAATATTTGTATTATAAATATATATCCATATTTGTAATGCTAAGTAATTTAATATCTCAAATAGTTTCGGAGATATTATTAAAAAAATGTTAATTCACGCATCACACCGGAGCCCTTAAAGCCATTTGCCGAAATATTGAGAGTAGACATTTTGTTTGGGATATTTATTAATGTTTACAAATGAAATTTAATCAAAATCATTAGAGCCGATTTTGGGAAAATCGACTTTTTCTCTCTTTTTCCTTTCAATAAACTACCCTTAATTTTAAGGGTAGATATCCAATTCCAAAAACCCTCGGGGCAGCCCTATGAAAACCCTAGATATCAAGTTTTAGCTCAATCGGTAAAATAGTTTAGTCTCTAGTTGGGGGTACAGACAGACAGACAGACGGAAATTCAAAAACCACTTTTTCTGATTCAGGGAGTCATGAAACGTCAAGATTCATCAAAATCTCGAGTTCGATTTTTTTGACGATAACCATACTTTCTCTACCTGTAAGATGGAGAGAAAGTAAAAAAGTATAGCTCTAAATTAAAGCTCAGACAAATAAAATATTATACCAGGTTTGTTATCATCCTGTAGTAGACACAACATTACCATGTTTGTTATCATCCTGTAGTAGACACAACATTACCATGTTTGTTATCATCCTGTAGTAGACACAACTATACCAGTTTTGTTATCATCCTGTAGTAGACACAACTATACCAGGTTTGTTATCATCCTGTAGTAGACACAACTATACAATGTTTGTTATCATCCTGTAGTAGACACAACTATACAATGTTTGTTATCATCCTGTAGTAGACACAACTATACCATGTTTGTTATCATCCTGTAGTAGACACAACTATACAATGTTTGTTATCATCCTGTAGTAGACACAACTATACCATGTTTGTTATCATCCTGTAGTAGACACAACTATACAATGTTTGTTATCATCCTGTAGTAGACACAACTATACCATGTTTGTTATCATCCTGTAGTAGACACAACTATACAATGTTTGTTATCATCCTGTAGTAGACACAACTATACCATGTTTGTTATCATCCTGTAGTAGACACAACTATACAATGTTTGTTATCATCCTGTAGTAGACACAACTATACCATGTTTGTTATCATCCTGTAGTAGACACAACTATACAATGTTTGTTATCATCCTGTAGTAGACACAACTATACCATGTTTGTTATCATCCTGTAGTAGACACAACTATACAATGTTTGTTATCATCCTGTAGTAGACACAACTATACAATGTTTGTTATCATCCTGTAGTAGACACAACTATACCAGGTTTGTTATCATCCTGTAGTAGACACAACTATACAATGTATGTTATCATCCTGTAGTAGACACAACTATACAATGTTTGTTATCATCCTGTAGTAGACACAGCTATACAATGTTTGTTATCATCCTGTAGTAGACACAACTATACCAGGTTTGTTATCATCCTGTAGTAGACACAACTATACCAGGTTTGTTATCGTCTTGTGGAAGACACAACTCCCAAGTCTGGCCAGAGTGAACGCACTATGATCAGTGGCCATTGTGAAATCAACCTCCCATAATACGACCAACCTTGGCATATTATTGATGGCAGCTATAAACTATTAATAACGTCTCGGAAGAATTCTTCTCCTATGTTGACAGTATGTAATCGTCTGAATCTGATAGCGATATGTATGAAACTTACAATTACCGTCCTCTATCTACCACATCACGCAAGACAAACTACCGGCTTCCTCTATCTTTCCATTTAGTTGCACGGAAACTTGGCCCTGCCTTATTGCTTTACTTTACAATTATGTTTGAATTTGTCCCTATTTGTATATTATTAAATTAAATGACACTTTATTCCTACATGGCGATTCTTTTGAAAACTTAATATCCATAAAAAGTGTTTTAAAAAAGAAATAACATAATAAATATTAATACTTTTTTTTCAATTGCGTATTATTACTCTTCCGAGATATCCGCATCTGATTGCATTAATAAGAGAGCGATAAGGAAGTTAAAATCTAGTTTAAAATGTACCTTCATTTTGCGTGGAGGGATAGTGGGAAACGATTTAGTTAAAACTACCTTTGGTACAACTGGCCAGATTTCGGACCCCGACCTCTACGTCACCTTCGAACCAGACTAAAAGAGCTTGGGCTTGAGCTTGACGTTCAATCCGTGTGCCCGTGGATACCTGTTTTTTTCTTTTTACGAGATCAGTATCATATCTAGCCCAGGCTAATGGACATGCGGACAAATGTGTCAATCTCGTCTTGTCTGACTCATTGTTGATGGAGAGATGTGAGTTCGAATCTTGGGCTAGGTATAGTAAATAAGGTTTTCCTATATTTCTCCAAAATTAAAACTAAATATTTAAAACATTAAACTGACGAAGAACGTGCCTTTTTGCCTACGAACTACGTTTTAAAGCCGTGCCTATCTCCTAATGTAGTGATCTAAGCAAACATTTTTGGCCACGAAAATGATTTGATAATTCAATATTATAGGACCCTACTTATTTGAGTAACACATCTAATCATCTTAACTCATTTTTATTTAATTTTCAAACAATGTAAAAAATAGTTAATAATAGTCTTCTTAAAATATTTTTGTTTTAAATACATTTTAATTTGGAGAGCAAAAAGTATTCACGGATATATTTATTTTATTTGTGAAATTATAATATATCATGCGGTTTTTCCGGCCACATAATGTAGCCTATAATTTATTAATGTTTTTGAGTGTATTTTTATATTAGTGCTAAGTTCAGTAAATACGACGATATTTGATACATTCACAAATGGAGTGTAGGTAAGTGACCGCTAGTAGAAGTTCATTTGATGGTTTGCTGTCATTTTTATCAGTCAAAACTTTCTCAACAAACAATTTTGTTTTTAATCATATTTTAATTTCAAGAATTTTTACATTATTTAAACATGAACTTATGAAAATAACCATTTGGATGTTGTTGTTTTTTGTGGAAGTAGCGTCTGTAGTTCACTTAGTAATGCTTTACAAATTAGGGCTGTTTATGACGTCATACAGTGTTTTTTTTCATACTCATTTGCTTAAAAAACCTAAACGTTTTATTTTGAAACAAATTATTTCCATGGCTTTTTGTCTAAGTTATTAAAATAATTATTTATTTTGGTAGCAGATTAAGCAGGATACAAGTGCGAGTATAGTACTTTTTAATTTATTATTTCAGGCATTAAAATGTCGTTATAAAAAACTTAATATTTGTTGTGCTTTAAATAAGTCAAGAAAAATACAATTATACATAAAGTATTTGTTATTGAAGTATTATTAGAAACGTTTATTAACACCTTTGATAAATAATATATTACTAAGAGAATAATAACTATCTCTATATTAGTGACTTCCAACCAATGTTGGCAATAACACTCTTCTTCTAGCTGTCGGCTACCACCACTCCTTCGGCGGAAGGATTGTACCTGTCCTGGTTACCCGCCATTATTAACTAATGAGGTAGGGATGAAGGAGGTAGAATTTAGATCAAAGGCTCCCACATTTGCGTGGCGGAATCAAAGGAGGGAACTCTGAAACAAGTGTTTATGTGATCTTAAGCTTAGTACGCACTTGGAAACATTGTTGGCCAACTGTTCCCCAAATGTTTCCCAACTGTTGATCAACATAGGAAACATATTGTTGGCAAACATTAAAGAAACATTGTTTCGCATCCAGACTGCAATGATGAAATATGTTTCCCGTACAGAGCTCAGTTCAGTGAAAGATGTATGTTGAGGATGCTGCTATGGCTTGTGCTTTGTAAATAGTTATGAGCTGTTCAAGAAGACAAAATAATAAAATGGTGGAGGGTTCGTGTTCATTTACACTAACTGAAAACTGTCCACTTATTTTATTAAAAACATCCTCTTTTCTACGCGATTTTTACATTCCTCAATTGTCACATCCCACAACAGTGTATTTGTATGAAATATTTCAATCAATTCCAGAGTTGGGCAGTAACTAATTTACTCAGGGCGATCTGCAAGAACGTTAGTGAATGATTAGTGGACCAATAGCACATTATCTCTCCACCTTTTAACCTAAGATGATGCAAGCAAACCCACGCTATTGTCAACAAAGCATCCAAATAGCAGAGTCCCACGTTACTTGCTCTCGGAAATATTGGCCAACATAGTTTCTTGTAACCCATTTGAAATGGATCGCGGGAAACACGTTTCCTTATTGGAAAACATGACTACTTGTTTTCAAACTGTTTACTAATGGATTACTAATTTTTTACAAACTGTTTACAAACTGTTTGCCAACAATTTTATCTGTGGAATGTTTCCTAGTAGGCCTATGGATAGCTTAGTAACCAGTTTGAAAACCAATATGAAAATTAAGACAAATTTTAAAAAACTATTTCTAAGAGACGCAATTTTTTTAATGACTCTGGGTGTCACCAAACCGCATCAACCCTAGTCATTCCTCTGGGATGAGTAAGGTAGATTTTCATAGGAAATACACCAGCTTTTCCGTGGAGATAGAGTGGGAACCTATTTCGGATATAACACCCTTATTTCACTCCGGTATTCAAACCCTGGTCGCCCCGGCACCGGTAATCCCATCAAACACTAGAGTGAATCCTGGATAGCTCAGTGGTAAGAGCAGTGGCGTACTAAGCCGAAGGTCCCGGGTTCGATTCCCGTGTCCAGGTGTCATTTTTCAATTTTCAGAATATGATATCTAAAAGGTGAAATCCTCACTAAAATGCATTAACAATAGTTTCGGCTATTTGTTTCATTAATATATGCAATCCTGTACAAATATATATATAATTGTCAATTGGCCGCAAAATTGCCAACTACCGAGTCGCTGATGGCTGCGTTGTCTGATGGCTGTGATCTTAGATAATCACATGTTTATAAGCTGACGACTTCCACGTCTATCTCAGACTCTGCCTTAAACTATGAGTGAAGAATGACCATGGGCACGGGACGAATCCTGGATAGCTCAGTGGTAAGAGCAGTGGCGTACTAAGCCGAAGGTCCCGGGTTCGATTCCCGTGTCCAGGTGTCATTTTTCAATTTTCAGAATATGATATCTAAAAGGTGTAATCCTCACTAAAATGCATTAACAATAGTTTCGGCTATTTGTTTCATTACTAGAGTGACGTGTTAAACAATATGACCCTGATATGCTAGTCCTGTCGGGCCGTTTTAACTCAATGTCCTAGCTCTTATTTTTTAAATGATTTATTAATTAATGCTTACTCAATCAACAGCTTCAAGGAGACTTTTCCTAATATGCCCGTATGGTACATCCGAAATTTGGTCAAAACAGACCCCTGCATCAAAGGAGTGTTTCAAAGAAACCTCTATATCCAAAGATTGTTTCAAAGAACCCTCTGTGTACAATGATTGTCTCAAAGAAACCTCTATATCAAAGGATTGTTTCAAAGAACCCTCTGTATCCAAGGATTGTTTCAAAGAGACCTGTACATTCAAATATTGTTTTAAGGAGACCTCTACATCCAAGGATTGTTTCAAGAGACCTCTACATTCAAAAGATTTTTTCAAGAGACCTCTACATTCAATGATGGTTTCAAAGATACCTCTACATTCAAAGATTGTTTCAAGAGACTTCTACATTCAAAGATTGTTTCAAAGAGACCTCTACATTCAAAGATTGTTTCAAAGAGACCTATACATTAAAAGATTGTTTCAAAGAGACCTCTACATTCAAATATTGTTTCAAAGAGACCTGTTCATTCAAATATTGTTTTAAGGAGACCTCTACATCCAAGGATTGTTTCAAGGGACCTCTACATTCAAAAGATTTTTTTAAGACACCTCTACATTCAAATATGGTTTCAAAGACACCTCTACATTCAAAGATTGTTTCAAGAGACTTCTACATTCAAAGATGGTTTCAAAGAGATCTCTACATTCAAAGAGACTTCTACATTCAAAGATTGTTTCAAAGAGACTTCTACACTCAAAGATTGTTTTAAGGAGACCCCTGCCTTCAAAGATTGTTTCAAAGAGACCTGTATATTCAAATATTGTTTTAAGGAGACCTCTACATCCAAGGATGGTTTCAAGAGACGTCTACATTCAAAGATTGTTTCAAGGAGACCTCTACATCCTACTCAACGTGTATTTCTGTGTCTTAGTAGTTGTATGAATGCATTGTGAGTTATTCAGTAAAAAAACTTTGAGTTATGTGCATAACGCTTCATTTGCATCAGACTACAGAGAAAAATATAAGAATGCGTTTCCAAGACTGGTTATTTACATACCTACTATTTAAAAAGAGAATAAGTCAGTAAAAACAAGTACTCTTCAAAGGTAAATGAATGATCGCATTGGACAAGCCATCATGTGAGTATTTCTTAGAACATACCGCCAAACAAAACCTGAAACACATATGACTTCGGGGACGATGTACTCGAACCAGGCGTACGATCAATAAAACAGCAGCAACAAAACATTCTAGATGACAACTTGTTTCTTGGGTCACCGCCCCTTTCAACTCTTGTACAGTGCCGCTGACATTCACAACCCCGCCTTCCACCGACCACTTCATAACCTAACATCGCACACAAATTCAGAAGAAAAGTAAAAACAAAAAAGTTTTAAACACTATCGTCTTTGCTTAAGAGCCCTTAGCGGAGTATTAAATTCTCTTTGTTCCTCAACTGCAGTTTTTAAAAATGAAGCTGCTCTGAGGATGCAAAGAGAATAATTTAGACGGAGAAACCGGACCGTCAAATTATCGTAATTGCTAAGCGTAAAGCGGGAAGGTGCATCAGTTTGTGCCGTCCGGGCGTGTACCCCAGGATGCGAGGCAGTTGAGTCACTCCTGCAGCTCGCCGCGGCTCATTTAAAGGTCACAGTAACTTAATTACTAGGCCGACGAAGGAGACAACAAACAGATTCGTAAATTAAATTACGGAATGAATGCTGTTGCCGGTGATGTGGTACGCCTGGATAATGGCGCGTGACCCGGCCGAGGGGAAGCCCCGGGGTCAGTGGTGAGACGCGCGGGGTGCAAAGAGGAGTTCTTGCTCGTTACTTGGAGACGTCCATTCGCTGAGAATAATGAATTGTTATTAATAGTTAAGAAAATAGCGACAAATTATAGGGAGAGGGGGAGGGGTCATGATATTAAGAACATCCAACATTGACAAAATCTGTCAAAATTAATATCAACCACTCTTGAACACGTGATTGGTGTATTAATACATGAAAGTAGACTAAGAAACTTGGTGAATTGTTAGATAAAGTTTTACATACGTGGATCTAACTAAAAAAAACATAAGCCATTTTGAATTGTTAGAACCTTATATTACAACTAGAAAATTTACTTGCTCGACTTCACGTATTCATACGTCAAGTCATGTAAGCTGCAGCTGTCACTCTTAATAATTGCTATCAATAATTATAAAATAACACAAATAATATAATACAATCACCAATGTTGACCTAAAATAATATGTTTGTATTTTTTAGAAGTGTCTTTCTATGAAAATTGAACTGTAAATAACATAGTGTGGATATTTTTATTATTTTTTTAATTTTTAATACAACTTTAACAATAATGAGGACGTGTATTTTAATAGGAAAGTGGGAGAGTTATACTTTTTTTTTTGCATGAAGCATTTATCTATTTATTAACTTTAAGTCCAGTGACGTCAAAAAAAATACATAAGACAAGTGATAAATGAATTGTGGACTTGCTCAGACAAAAAAAAAGTGATTACAGTATTTGGGTTCACAAACAACATTTACTTTTTACTACAATTATCTCAAGGAAAAATTAAATAATAAAAACAACCATAATATTACAACAACAAAAAATTGAGCATGGGACTCTCTGAGGACCTAAGGGTCAAGTTGGAAAAAATATACCTTTACGATTTAAGTAGACTTATTGAACGAGCAACTATTTAATAAACAATTGGAAATCCTCCTCAATTTCCTCAATGAGGTTGGTCGTTGGACACTAAAATAATTAATACTAAATAAGCTACTTGCAGTCGTCGAAGTCGTTATTTTGGCAAAAAAAAAAATCTTTCTAGTGTCAATGTTGAAACAGAAAAAAAATACATCTAGAAGAAAAGTTATAGTGTCAGTGAATTAAGCTAAAATTAATATTAAACTTTGAACTTGGAGCAATAAATGTTAAACGTTGAATGAAGTCTGGTAGAAATTGTAGTATAAAACAAAGGATGAATCACAATTAAAGTTTGGGTTGATATCACCTCATGTTAAAGGTGTCGTGCATGTAGTCTTCGGCGTTGAGGATGTTAGATGTTAGTGGATCAGACAGTCTCACATATGAGATCTAGTGTTGTTCTGGAAGTTAATAAGTTGTTCCCAGACATTGTACTATCTTTTACTGGCATAATTGTGGTGTAATCGGCATTAATAAAACCCTGCCATTATCACAAGACTTTCTTCCCAAAAAAATTTTTACTTTTTCTTCGGTCGTGGGTCTCACCCCCTCGACACCGAGGGAATCTTGTTTGACGATCCAAGTATTCATTATGTTTACAAGTCCTTCAGACTTGTTGATTGAGTCCATATGACTATGTTTTCTTTCTATGTCATTCGGATTTAGTTTAATTAGTCGAAGTGACAATTATGTTTCCAAGTCCTTCAGACTTGTTGATTTAGTCCATATGACTATGTTTTCTTTCTATGTCCTTAGGAGCTTACCTTAAGCTTCCTTTTCTGCATGAGTTCCGTTTTAATTCCTTATGACTGCACAATATCTCTTGACGCCGTGAACGTCATGCTCACTTGTTCGAATTTTTTGCATGGCTTCAAGCAGGTTTTCTAGCGCCTTTATGTGAGGGCCTAGTTAGGTCAGTATCTCGCAGCATTCTTGTTGGCACCCCTCTTTCTGTGTTACTATTTTGGGTGCGCAAAGTGCGGAACACGGCTAGTGTTGTATAGTGGCCCGCAGAGATAGTATTTTCATTTGCCCCTTGTTGGCACCTCAATAGTCCAAGTATTTAAAGTTAGTGTGTACTAAATTTTATGTATACCCCAGGGAGTGGGTAGTGGTATAAATGTACCATTGAGTGATCTGGCAGTACCCATGGGGAAAGGACCGGCTAAAGTACAATTTTGTGTGAACACCTGATTGTTAGCTATCTTCTAATGTAATTGACCTGCGGTCATTTTACCATTTATTATCTAGGATGTCGTACCTTTTTTCAAGTCAAGCTAGGTAGTTTGGCCGACATTTAACTTAGTAACTCTAAAACTATAGGATTTTCTGTTTTATCTTTGAACCCAATTCCTAACCCAAAAACCTAATTAGTAAGGTCCAAATACAAAAAAAGGAGGATAATAGTGCGTTTTGTGAGTCATGAATACTAAGGAAAAACCTAGGTATGTAAACTATAGCCAGAACACGCAATCTGAACTGATTGCGGAACCTGCCCCACGGTCACCCTCAATAACAAAAAAATGTCCTAACAATTTACCTAACAAAAAAACCTTAGAAGTTGAATGGTATTAAACCTAAGGATATGTAAGTGAAAGAGATATTGCGTGAAAGGTGAAGTCATTTAAAATGAATCATTTATTTAAATATATTATTAACAATTATTAATAACAGGTAAAATGCTAAAACATACAGAAAAGGTCGTGATCCTTACAGCAAAGTTTCATTTGAAGAATGCGCAAAATATTATAATGATTACCTTCGTTAAATTTGAGTTAACAATATCGTAAGTTAAATAAGTTATTATATGTCAAGAAAGTACAATACAAAAAGTTTATATATTAAATTTCTCTGGAATCCTCATTTTACTATATAAAATATAAATCGATTTAATTATTGTTTACAGCTCTCAAACACGATTAAATATAGATATAAATAATATGCCTTACATCGGCTTACCCTAAACATAAATAATATCAAAATTGTTTATTATTGATCATAACGTTAATTAGTACACATTTAGTTATCCTAGTCTAAATACTACTTTTTTATAATTAAAGTAAATATGGTGATTCCTCACCAGCACTATTAGCGTCCAATAAACTAGGTCAAAAAATAATTCCTATTAACAACATAATCGCCTGCGCTATATTCTAACTAGCGTCCAATAAATTAAGTTCATATAGTTTTTTTCAATTATTGTTTCGCTTGCACTATCAGCGTTCAACTCCATAACTATTTACTCATAACATTGAATCCAAGTTTTAACACTAAGACAAAATATATGTCTAAACAAAAGTTCCAAGACTTAATATTTGACCAAGCAAATGTGGTTGCTATTCTTTGATCAATGTTAAAGTTAAAGTTAAATAAACATTTAGAGTGCCAAAAAGGACTTTTATATTCCTATATTATGTAAACTATCTGAAGTTTCAGTTTAGTCATATCCGACCAGAGTCTTATAATTTTGGTTTATAAAATAAACAATTCAACAATATTTAGCCAGAAGGAATTTAGAAGAAATAAATAAATAAATAAATAATTATTCGTCGAAAAAGAATTTTGCTTACATTATAATTCCTAATCTCCGAAGCCTTAGCTTCGCCCTGCTATTGCCGAAACCAGTCCAAGAGTGCTCGTCCAATTGCACAACCAGTCTTATATATGTTTTGGCACAGCTCACTGAACATAGAACGACGGGATTACAAGGGGAAGGGAGGCACACCAAAGAAAGTAAACAGGGGAGGGATTCCCACGCAACATAGGCTTCCACATTATTCTCGAATAATTGAGAGTTAACTGGACACTGGTTTAAGAGTCTCTTCTTTCTTCCGAAGTTCTTTGGCCTGGGATTTTTTGCGTTGTGTACATACGATGGATCCGCCTCATTGTCTCGGGGCTTTATGTCGCGGCCGGGCGTGTTAGTTCAGGCGGGGAGTATAGAGTCCGTAGCCGGGTCAACAGCAGTCGGCGTCCGAGTAATGGGTTAAGTCTATGTTTTATTTACTTAGGCATCTTCGAATTGCAGTTAATGCTACATCTTTACAAGTTACTAAATCTCCATATTTTCTTTTTAGACTCTTCCGGTGGAAGTCTGACGAGCCCGGTTGTTTTGTGAAAATCCTGACTGTTACCATGTCGTCTTGGACATGTTATTCTCCCGCACTATGGAAAGTTCCTATATTTTTGGAGTTGTTAAACCCTATCATAACAATTGTAGCCCCATATCACCTTTTTGTGTTATTTGTATAATAAATCTATTATTATTACCTGTTTACTTCTCTTACTCTTATGAAATATTTCTCAGTCTCTAATTTGTTATACATTTACTTTGTAATAGTTATCATTCCCTTATCTACATATTAGATTGTAGGGGAGAAAATGGTGCATAGAATTTATTTTTTACTGAAACATTTAGACCTATAGATACAAACATGTAGTAAAGCTCTTCTAGGGGCAAATAGTTATTTTTATCAGAACTTTAATACATACTCTACATTAGTAGTACGGTATAATCATGGACGTAGAAAGGTGGGGTTTGGGAGGTATAGACCCCACTTGGAGTTAACGTACTTCTCAAAGCTGGGGATCCATATAGGCCTATATGTATAAAAAATAAGAATATTTATAGGATATTAGGCTGGGTGCACAAAAAAAATGCAAATCAAAACAAAGAAAAAGCGTATTTTATTTATTATGCCTAAAAACCGTTAGTTCAATGTATTCAAATGGGATTGCCCCACACCGGTTAGTAAAATTCAAAAGCGCTTTAAAGCACATTGTTTTGGAATCATTCAAAAAGCAAAATCACCAATAATCATAACAAAGCGCAAGCAGTCATGCTTGAAACCAAAACACGAGGGGAATGATACGAGAAGAAACATTTGTATCTGCACATGCGCTAACCATCCCAACAATCTTGGTCACAGAGATGAACACCTGGTATTGAAATAGATTGTAATGGAGTTACACGCTGATAAGCTGATCGTGTTATTGCAAGCTAGATTACACAGCCAAAGAACATAATGCCAGAGATGTATTGGACATACTTTAGCAGGAAATAGCAATTGAAATGGGTGCACCCAACAACATCTCTCAGGATGTTGTTCAGAATCCTACAACCCCTACCACATAACATCAGTAAAGTTTTCGTAAGACAATGCACCACTACTGGAACACAGCAGTCTCCATTCCTGCCAATGCTTTGTTTTTCTGTGTTTTTCGGTCTGAAACGAAAGGCTTATTGAACTAATACAAAACAGTTTAAAGCAAAAAGTTTGATTGAATGAAAAATACTTTTGATTTGTTTTTCTGTGCTTTTTGTATGCACACCCCCATTCTTAGTCAACATTCAAACACACACAACTCTGATCTAAAATCATACAAGGATGTAAAACTCTATTAAACCATATTGTCTTTAATATTCAATGGTCAAATTTAATCTAGTACACTTCACATATTAAAGTGCAGCCCATCCACCACTACAAACAAACAAACACACACCCCTTACCGCCACATTATAGGATTCCACTACATCACTACTCTGACACTTTTCAAAGTGGATACTCACTTGCCGTATCGGGTCAGGTCCTTCGAGTGTAGCCACGTACATTACATGTGGAGCGAGAAATTTAGGGACTGATGACCCCGTGCCTGTAGTCAATCCTGTCATTACCAGACAGCTTAGAACCCCCCTTACCTTGGCCAGCTTCCCTATGTGATAATGTGGTGAGTAGGTGGCCCACCTCCCTTCCCCCACTATCACACACACACACACACACACACACAGACCTCGACAGAGAATTAGCTTATCTTCAGGTAAACCCCTCCAGACGTTGCCTGGGGGCTTCCACGAGGAGGTACTATGACAGGATTACTGGACGAGGAACATTCAGAGAGGGGAAATTTCTTGTCTCATCCTGATCAGGACAGTCACCACGAGAAGGTACTATGACGGGATTACTGGACGAGGAACATGCAGAGAAAGGAAACTTGTTGTCCCATCCGGGTCAGGACAGTCGCCACGAGGAGGTACTATGACAGGATTACTATGCGAGAAACATTCAGAGAGAGGAAACTTGTCCCGTCCGGGTCAGGACAGTCACCACGAGGAGGTACTATGACAGGATTACTGGACGAGGAGCATTCAGAGAGAGGAAACTTCTTGTCCCATCCTGGTCAGGACAGTCACCACGAGGAGGTACTATGACAGGATTACTGGACGAGGAACATTCAAAGAGGGGAAACTTCTTGTCCCATCCTGTGTAATGATATCGATTTTTCCTGTCTTTTTAATATTCGCGATCATATTTTAAAGTAAATATATTAATATTTCTTCTTTTCAGT
>CABFVX010006026.1:0-37829 GCA_902151425.1 Timema shepardi
ATCGTTGATTTTGTTCACTTTTGACCGTCTATCTAGGATAGGCCGGAACCTCAGCTGAGGTGTCCGGTTGGACGTCCCTCGTCCTATCTCCCGACACCCTCGGTCGAAGCTCGCTGAGAGTTGAGGCTTATGTTCCAGGTGAAGTCAACCTTCCAACCTGTTACCTACACAGAGAACTTGAAAAGAAGTGAAGATTTCTATGTGTATATCTATACACTATATATATGGCCACACCTTTTTTTTCATTTCGAACCAATATTGTTTCTTTTAAGGCTACTAATATAATACACATCAAGGGAATGAAATATAACATAAATATAAGTAATTATCAAAAGTTGTCACCACCCGTTAGGGTTGTACGCATATATACTAATTAAACTAATGTGCTATGGATGATAAGTATTGGGTTTATAGGAAATGTAGCCACATTTGTGTTGTGGGAGAGTATAACAATTTTTTTTTTCAACCATCCTCAATATACCTGACTGGGATACGAGCAATGCTTTCCCTGGCATTGGTAGCCTCTCCTATTTCAAGGGTGATGACTTCAACCACTCGACCATCGAAGCGGGTCTTAAGCCAATTAATAAAATACACATTGATTCTAACATTTATTTTATTTAAAAATATTAATATATTATGAAGAAATTTTTAGAAATAACAATCATATATTTCTTCTTGCCAACTTTGGAAACATTTTACTCTGTTATTTTACTGGTATTGGTACTTCTATACAAGGTGATGGCTACAACTCCATGCGGTACGACTATAATATACAATAATAGTATAGAATACTGCGAAAATAGTAGCTTTCATTGGCCTACAAGCTACCCGAAACAACATACCTATTTTAATTAACATTCTAACTTTTTTAACTCTCGAATTTAAATATATGTAAAGAAATACACATACTTAATTTTGTCTTTTTAATTCGTGTAAGACATTAGTCAGGCCCTTCTAATTTAAATGAAATATTAACCTAATATTTCAATTAGAAAAACACAAAACATTCAATTAAAAAAAAACAATTTTCCATATTCCCTTAATTGGTCTATCCCGACATCAGTACTATAAATGAATATTCATTGTTCTTTATCTTAAACACTTTTAGTTTTCAAATATTTTTTTCAAGGAGTTCTTTCATCTCACCATCTTGTTTCGACACTTCAAAACTTTTTTTTTTGCGTTTTTCTAGTTCTCTCACCCTGTAATGGCCAACCTCTTAATGGTTCATTCTCGCTAACCGTTCACTGAGGAGTTTAAGTTTTAATTCTTCACTCATTAAGAGAATGTTCCCTCGACTTTGCCTACAGCACGACCTACTTACAACATATAATCCTCTTCTAACTTCACGTTCTACTGACATTAACACTACACACAGTTATTCGTTAAGACATTACACATTTATAAATAGCCAAGTTTAAAATTAGGAATCGCTCTTTATTGGCTTTATTAATAAACATGTTACAAACGATGTACTGTAGTAATACTTGGATTAAGATTATGTAAGTAAATAAATACTTTGTTTTGAACCTGTGTTTAGCCAAAGTGAGTGGGCCTTGCGTAATTGTAACACAAACTAAAATCATCCACATATTTACATTTATCTTAGAAGCACACTTCAGAGTATAAGATTCAGTTTCACAATAAAACTGATTACAAACAAATAAAGTAATTATTTAAAAAAAATATAACTAGTATAATATTATAATTTAATGATGAAGTTAAAATACACTGTTCCAATATTTAATATAATAACTATCGATGAGACTATACATTTTCTTATGAAACTAGATACTCAGTATGATTTAAAATTATAATTTTGATTAATTTTTATACTTTATTTATTATAGGTGGCACCATTTAAAGTAGTTACCCTTAATGCATTTTCATGAATTTATTATTATTAACAAACTCGTTCAATAAATATTTAAACGATCTGTTAGGTCTAGCATCACTCTTTCACACGCGCACACACACACACACAAACACACAAACACATATATTCACATACATATACACATACATACACACACATATATATAAATATATATAATATGTATATATACATTTAGGGCATCGAATGACCCTCAAACCTTAAACCATTCCGTCTCGTATTGCAGCTTAGTGAAATAATAATGTTAGTTCAGAATAATTTATCTCCATAGAAGAGAGATTTTGAAACCAATTAATACAGATATAAGTGTGAGATTTTATTATGATTAATAAATTAATTCTTATTTTTTATCATATAATCCAAGTTAATAGTAAAACTCAATCAATGAAACGAGGTATCCGATAGAATAGTGTTTGTTTCATGTAAGCATCAAGATAATAAAATATCGTTAATATATTCCTGCTAATCTAAGAAAGTGTTTAGGGAAGAATGTTAAGTTGAATGTTATGTTGCTTGATGACAACTATTTAATGAGTTAATTACTAATGAACAGCTCTATCTCAATTAATGCTGCGTGGTTTGTTTTAGACCTTTATAAGTTACAAGTATATTCACAGTAAAAATTGAAATATGTTTCTTTTATTGAAGTAAATAAAACAGGGGATATTTGTATTTTTTATTAGTAAAAACTATAAATTTTCCTCATAAATTTCACATGTTTAATTCATTATATTTTAAAGTAAATATAAAAATAAAAAATATCTCATGTTTATTAGAAAGTTTGGAAAATGTTTACTCTAGTATAAAATAACATAGCGTTCCCATACAACATTACTTGAATAGCTAAACATTAAAAAGTAATAGGTCTAAATTTCCCAATTTAATAAATTGTATGTGACCTGGCGGTCTAGGGGTAAGGTGTCAGACTTCTGTGCTGGCGGCCAGGGTTCAATCCCAGGTCCCGGCACAGATTTATCTGATTACCAAACCCTTCCTTCACCTCTGACAAGACATCTTGTGAATGTGGGGAATGCCAGGCCTCCACCGTGGTTCGGATTCCACGTTAAACTGTAGGTCCTTCATTTCATCTCACAATCACTCTACCACTACACATTAGCGTAAGTGCGTATAGCCCGAACGGGTAGTAAGACGCGGTGCTAATAATAATAATAATAATAATAATAAATTGTCACTAAATGCTTTAAATTTATCAAATAATTTAATAAATTCAAATATATTTCATCTTTTATACAGTTCTAACATTAATATAAACCCTCAATTATAAGAATAGATAAAAATTTATATTAATTTTAATCTTCAAATTAAAATGAATTGAGAAAATGGTGAAGGAATAGTGTAATAAGAGATTATACTACAGACAAACTAATGATGATATATAAGTTATTGTTTGACTTTCATAAAAAATCAGCTTCAATCAACCAGATATTTACACTGTAATACTAAATTAGGTTATTAAAATATTATCCAGAATAATGTATAGTAAATGTACAGTACAATTTAAACAATTGTCAATAATTTTAATATCTTGTTAAACTGTACCATAAAAATGAAACGTTTAATTGAGCATATATAGGCCTTGCCCTGTTAGCCACGTGACATCTGGCTGGAATAATTCCTGAGTGGTGAGTTAGGCTGGTGTCAGCGGACTTAGTCAAGTAATAGGTCAAGTTAAAGGGCCATTTAGAAAAAAAGCACATTTTAGTTTATCAGTGTGAACAGTTGGTTGAGTTAATGGGCAAGTAATTATTACATGACCGAGTATTCTGGCGATTGAAGTGGTCGATAGTGGAGGGGCCCACCCACCACCAAATGTTAGTACTCTTCAACTGTCCCTCCACTTTACCTGTGTTAGCACGTGACTGAGTTCGAGTGCCTTCTGTTATTTCACAGTGTTGTGCAATCTTGTGACCTACGATAAATTATTTTATACATTTTTATTTATTTCGTATGTCTTAAAGCTATAGTTTTATTGTTTTTTTGGTACCCTTAGAATTGTTGGTGTTTTTTTAATAGGCTTGTTAAAACATTTCTAAGCTTGTGAGAGAGAATTAAGAAGACAGTATAAGACTAGTAGATCTCTATAGTGATTACGAACGACTATGGAATATGAGCAGCCTCTCGTCTAAAAACAAGCACATGAAGCAAAATGCCATTGGTTAGATCTTAAAGCGTATTATTGTGTGTGAAGGTTTTGGAGTAACAGAAATCGATTCCCATGTCCAGGTGTCATTTTTTAATTAATATGAAAAGAAGTTTAAGATCAACGTACAGCCAGGAATTTTTTAAATTTAAAAAAGTACAAGAGTGTTAGTTATCCAGCAGATGATGTCTTCAAACCAAATGAGAAGAGGCTCAGAATTTTGGGTGTAATAATGAGAAGAGGTTCAGAATTTTGGGTGTAATAATGTGAAGAGGCTCAGAATTTTGGGTGTAATAATGAGAAGAGGTTCAGAATTTTGGGTGTAATAATGTGAAGAGGCTCAGAATTTTGGGTGTAATAATGAAAAGAGGTTCAGAATTTTGGGTGTATTAATGAGAAGAGGTAAAGACGCAACTGAAACTCTAAGCCCTTTGGTAAGTAAATAAATTTACACCATTTTAATTGATAATGGTGTTCGTACTTTCTTCTTCCACCAAATTCATCGTATAAAAATAATCAGGTAGTGGCAAAATGAATAACTCAATTGAAAGTTACAGAATTATTCTTAAGTATCACATAATAAAAATTCCAAAATACCATTTGAATTATTGAAAAATGAACTTAAAGAAGTATATGTGGAACTAAATTAAATATACCCTACTAATTCAAACTATATAAATGAGTATTTATATGGTTAAGACTTAGAAACCCACTTACGATTATAATAAAAAGGTAAAAGGCTGGATAAACATAAGAATTACTAGAATAAATAATAAAAAATTATAAAAATTAATCTTAAGTTAATAATGATTATATTTAAATAATGAATAACACGTTAAAAAAAGATACACACGCATGAGATAAGTGAGATAAAAAATGAATAAATTGATAGATTAAAATAAATCAATGGTATGGCATTAGATAGTAAGTCAATTGGTGACCATCAGTCAAAATAAACACATACACAACATGTTAAAATAATTAATATCAGCATCGAAAGCTTATACGAGTACACACATTTACAATCCATATAATGGAGATAGTTGTTAAATGGAATCAAACTTCAAACAAAATGATAATGTATCGTTCCATTTATATTTATAAGAAACCAAAACATTTACCAAATTTATTATACTTTAAAATTTACTAGGAACTTCATTTTTAATGTGTGTGACTAACACAAAAATATTTTACACACCACAAGGTGTTGGGAAATATATTTAATGCATTGTAAATATTTATGCTGCACGTATATAATGTATTTAATTAAAGACTGGGAAAATCAATGATAATCGTAAAGTTTTTAAGCAACTATTTTGAGAATGTTTATATTATTCGATTAATAAATTAAAATATGTTATTTCCAGAATATTTAGGAAAAAATTCAAGAAAGTGTATATTGATAAATGGTTTAATATGGAAAATTTAAAAGAATATCTTCTTTACTCTAAAGAATAACACAAAATAAAAAATATTACTATATATAAAATAGTATTCTTACTTTGGTCAAGTATGAGTCTTAGGTCTCCTTTAATATATTTTTAATGTATACATGGGACGTCGATAAAACTTATGTGTAAAATTTATATTCTGCTGATATTTTTTTGTTTAGACGTACACACTTATTTTACTAGTTATTTTTATTATATTATAATTAGTATTTTCACCAAATGTTGACATTTTTTTTAAATGTGTCATTACATTTGTCCCGAACTATATCATAAAATAGTTAACACTAACAAACTTGAAGGCATATTTCCTTTCTTAGCTCCCCTCAGGTAGTCCTGAGATGCAGACAACAAACAATATATTAGATTAGAAAGGTTCGTTGAGCCCCGGGCATCGCTGGCTTTCTCTAGATCAAAACTTCCCTACACTCTACCTGCGTTCAGTCAGCCGTTATATAATTCGGTTCAACAATATGTAGTTAAGGAGGTTAATGAACTCTTGTACAATTTAATGTGCATAAACAGTGAAGCTCACAAAATAAAAATAATCACTAGCTACGGATATAAGATATATCAATTATCATAATATTAATTAATTTGTAAAATGACACCTGAACATGGAATGAATCCCGGGACCTTTGAAGTAGTGTACTAAAGTTCCCCATGGAGCTATCCAGGATTCATTCCATGCTCAGGATTATTCGCCCGTATTTTAAGGCATCTGTTAGTCACTCTTCCTTGTACTAATTGTACTAATTGTACTACTTGTCCATCCTCCAGTCACCAGTGGCTCTGCTATCTCACGGATCATTGCTAGTTAACGATACACACACGTTCAGAAGAAACTCTGGAACCAGCCTACAAAGATTGTTCACTTTAAATGAAAGATATCTCAACACCATGTTCAGTCAATAGAATGTTTGAATACCAATGTAAAGTTTTGAGATCGATTTTCGTAACAGAAAGGAAAATTATATCAATGTGTTTTGTGTAACTAAATTATGTACAGCATGCATAGCTGGTCACACTGTCTAGGGGGTCATGTGTCGTGAGTATTTTTCTAGATTTGTTTTGTCACTGTGGTCTCCCAATCCCCATCTTTACGCTAATAGTTATGTGCTGCCAATAAACTACCCTGTGTATTAAATTCCCGTTTATTAACTAAATATTGTATTTGAATAACTGACTCAAATTTGATAAATAATATCATTTAAAAACGAGAATATCTTATACGCTTAATTTGTATTAATTGTATATCTATAATTAATTTGCTGGCTTTCCTTTAGGTGATGTTCAAGATTTGTGTGCCATTAAATTGATTATAGCTATATTTTTTTAATCAAAGGCAACCCAGGGCCCTTTTTTCCACCACTAGAAATCTTGACATGATTCAAGTTACGACAAACGACAAGTGGCTGTAATTCATTTTCTCTAAGATATTTCGTTCACTTGTACTTGCCGCTTGTTGAACTAAGGTTGATCAAGTTGACGAGTGTTCTCCTGTTCAAGTAATGTCATGCCATGATCAAATCCTGAAGTCTAACCAGTTCCCAAAATTATTGGACACTTGTATCTTTGGCCACGGAAATTAGCCAAAGCTTGAAATATATAAAAACTTTTACCAACAAATTGGGCTTTAGTCAGCCTATTATAAATATGGCCGTATGAAATGGCTAAAAGTAAGTAATTATATTTATCTAAACTTATATTTTATTATGTGTAGTTATAAGCATTTTCCTTAATATTAACAAATTACATTAATTTTTTTAACTCTGAGAAATCTCTTTACTCTTAATTATTGGTGTAGTCTTAGCTGTTATGACATTAGGACATTTGCAGATCCCTAAAGATTAGGTTAGTTTAAGTTAAGTCATGTAAGTTTAGGTTATGTTAGAGTTGGTTTCTGTTATTTTATGTAAGGTTATGTTATGGTATACTATATTATGTAAGGTTAAGTTCGGATTGATTAGGTTGTGTGATACTAGCCAGCACTTCAAGCACTGAGCATATAAAGCGAACGGGTAGTAAGACGCGTTGCTAAATAATAATAAAAATAAATTCAAGCAATGGTCATGTCACCGTGATCAATTTGCATGTTTACTGGTCATAACGCGAATTCAAACTTACACTAATCAATAATTCACAAATTCACTGAACCAGTGGGCTAATGTGTGAAGTGGCTGATTTTGGGCTTTGCTATAGCATACATACCAAGTAATGTTGCATTTCTATAATATAATAATAAAGAAAATAATGGTGTATTGTTTGGCTCATTTAGAACTGAAATTACAACACTATAGTTAAAAAGTCAGAAAAGCAAGAAGTCAGAGGACTGATTTTTAGTAATAAACTATGGCATTGGGTTAGAGACACTCTGTGATGTTATTGGCTCAAAATAACTCTAATATCATATAGTAAAAGTTATAAAATATTACATTTTTTTGTTTTAGATTACAATATAAATGAACATAACCAAGTAAAATAATTAGTTGGTGTTCAAGTCAGTAAATTAAATATTCTAAAATCACCCAAATTAGTATATAGGTGAGAGCAGTGTAAAGGGGCCATTATAAGGTAAATTTATTTTAAAATTTTCTTCTGTGCGGATAATGGCTTTACACATTTTAGTCAGTATACAGTATACTTAATGTAGAAACAAAAAACAAAATATTATTTTTTATATATTCTAGCATTATTGATTTTATTTTTAAATTTATATCTAGTTTTGCGAAATGGCCTCATTATCCAGCCTGTCCGGAAAGAGTGGCCACTCAGGCCACTTTCCCAGACATAAATAAATATTACCAAAACACAATTACTATATTATGAAGCATATATTTTCAATAAGTCACAAATAATAATTATGTACATCAAGATATAAAAGTCCATCAATTTAAATGTACTTTTTAATAAATTATTTGCATACAAAGTCGTCATCCTCCTCTTCACAGAAGGCACACCCCTCGTGAGGCCTGAGAAGGCAGCCAAAGCATCTGATCCATCCATAGTTGCTTTTTAAACATAAATAATCTTCATTTTAATATATCCATTCCGCATCACTTTCATCACTGTCTTCTAATGGTTCTTCAAACAGAGCACGATTCACTTTGGTATGAGAAATATGCTTATTTGTCTTCTTTGATATATTATAAAATTATAGTTTTCCTTTTTTTTCGACTTAGTGACCCCAAGGTCATTTTCATATGGTCTGATGGCGTGGAAGTAATAATTGTAGCATTCCCTTTCTTCCATTTGGTTGATCGGTTATAAATATGTACTTTTGGCAAAGTCAATTAGTCCTTAGGGCTTACATCAAATGATAACATACTTGTTCATGGGTCAATAAGCCTAACTGGTAACAGAATCCCATCATACATTTGATTTTCAGTTGTATGCTCATTGTACATTGCCGTTGGAACTTCTTCAGCATCAGCTGTTGCCAAGTTAGTGGCCTCAGTAGCACCAAAATCATCTTGCAAAAATACATTCGAGAAAGATGGTAAAACACCACCTTTCCTGAAACCATTGATTGCTGTAGCTGGCACTTCCACTTTTAAACAGGCTTTCCCTAGTAACTGTATTACAAGCAATTGTTTCATAATTTTCCCAGGTGTAACGTGCTAACTGCCCATTAGTATGTACACTCAAAATACCTTATATATATAATTATCACTATAAATGAAAGAACTAATAAATCCTAATAATTTGTGGCAGATATAAACTCACAGTGAAAGCGTGTTGCTGGAAACGCCCAAACTTGGGGAAAGTGACCCAGCTGACTGTTAAAAAACTTTTTGGGGGTTAAACAAAAGGACATCTTACACGCTAGCCCAACGTAGATGCAATGACGAGTAGCTTCCTTGTGCTGTGCTCGGCGGCCATCTACTAGCTCTAGTTGTCTTTCTGCTTAATTCTGGAAACTCACCCTTATCCTTTCTCTTGTGGACGTCCCTTTCCTGATACGTCAGTGAATCTTGTATAAAAAAGCAATCCATCGCTTCACATTTTGGGACTTACGCTGGACACTAAACTGACCTGGAGACGACACTGTAACGAGAGACCCATTAATGCGAGGCAAAGGTTGGGGATCCTAGGCCCACTGCTTAACAGGCTTAGCGCCCTGTCAACAAGGAACGGTCTGACGCTGTACAAGCAGTTGCTCAAACCGATCCTCGACTATGCGTGTCCCGCTTGGGGCCACCTGGTGGACACGTATATGAGGAGGATCCAGGCGTTCCAGAGCGTGTGTCTGAGGATCATTGTGGGCGCACCTTGGTATGTCCGGAATGAGACTCTACATCGTGACCTGGATATGCCTACCATCAAGGACCACTTCCGGGAACTGGCGCAGTCCTTCTACGACAGACTTCCCGGTGCCACCAATCCTATTATCCAGGGGCTTGGGAACTACGTCATTGACCCCGGTGGGTGCCATCGACGTCCCAAAGCCCTGCTCGGATAAGTGAGATGTGTCAACAGTGGTTTGGGAGGCTCTCACCCAGCCCCCCATAGAGTAGTGTCTAGTGTCTCCGCACGTAACTCTAAAAACCCTTATTCGGTTTCCCAAATACTTTATCCCCCCACTATTATTAATAATATGTTTTCTCTGTTCCAGAACTTCGCAAAACGCGACAACCCGTCTTTTTACTTGCGAGCCACACGGTGTGACCAATTGGTCGGTACGTGTTGGAACTTCCTCTCGTGCTCCCCTTCAGGGAGCATCAGGGCATGCCATTTCGATTGTGATTGTGATTGTCACATTTGGTATTTTATCATAATTATTCACCGGAGGAACTGCCCAGGAGTGAACCAAGGACCAGTGATCTAAGTAAGTGGGGATAACGATGTTTGAGGCGTTGGTCTCTACTCCTCGCCGCAGATGAAGTGAAGTCTCTGACAATGAGTACTTAATCTACTAATCTTAGATAGGGTCTTTGTGATGGTTTTTCTATGTCTATGAGACATGGTTTTGTATGTCAGAGTTTCTGAATTGTTTTACTATATACTTAGACATATTATTGAATGTTAGAGTTTTAGCTCTATTTTTTTACGTCCATTAGATATTGTCTTAAATACATTGGAAATAACCAGACGCACTATACTGTATGGCCATGTTCAGGCTAGTTTAAATCTTTATATCCAATATTGTTGGAGGTCAGGTTATCTAGAGCTTTGTTCCATGACCTAGTTGTTCTTTGACTGTTACTAGTCTCTAATCCTTCTATTGGTGTACCTTCCTACGGTGGTCAACTCATGGGTATGCTACTAGTGCAGAGCAGTGGCCCGTGGGGTATTATTAATATTGTCCGGCCCCCTTCAGGTGCCGTTTGAATTAGTTAATGTTTAACTGTTTGCTGAGGTTATAGTCTGTGTTTAGACTTGTGTTGATATTTAAGTATACTATTGAATGACCAGGCAGTACTAATGAGGAATAGACTGGCCATAGTTTCTTCACGACTTGTATTTTTGGTATATTGCCATCAACTATTTGAAACCCATAATTCCTCTTCTAGGAACTTAACCTTTGTATCTGGTAGCTAAATATGGAGTTAGCTCATACTAGTTAGCTCATTTAACTACCAACATTGTAACTCTTTAATCCAGGACATTCTAGAATTTGATATTGTAACAAGATTAGAGTTTGGCAGCGGGACCGGCGTGTTCTCGTTGTTGGCCCTTGTGTCTGCGCTCCTTGTTCTCTGTCTCCCTCCTTGTCTGGTGGGCGTACGGCAACCTTCTCGCTTGACTGGGGGATTAGAGGGGCCGAAGGGGTGTGGGGGGAGGACGGAGTCAAGTCTGGAGGGGTCTGGATCCTTTTTTATCTAGAAATGGAGGATTCCAGACCCACAGCTGTCACCACCCCTATAAATACATGCTCAGCGGTAGCCTCAGGTCAGTTCTTGGTTCGCGACTGATGAGTCCGGGAGTTCCCAGTGCGAGAGTGTGGACCGGCGAATCCAGTGTTCGTGTGGCGAGTGCCGGAGTAGTGTGTACGGCACGGGAGTGGACCGGCGAGTCCAGTGTTCGTTTGGCGAGTGCCGGAGTAGTGTGTACGGCACGGGAGTGGACCATTGAGTCCAGTGTTTGTGTATTGCGGGTCATCGCCATGTATCGTGCGTGAGACAAGTGACTTTTGTTATTATTGTAGACTACTGTGTTAATGAACATTTTTGTGACTGTCTTTTAAATATTTGAATAGTTATTAGGTGTTTTATAGTTGTTAATTTGTGTATTTAATTTACTTATATTTTTATGTGTTCTATTAGTTTATTAACTTACAGACTTGATTAAGACTCTTTTTATTTTATTTTATAACTTGTTTAGTTGTAATTAGTTTATGTGTGCAGTTAATCGGTGTGTGTACGTAGTGATAATTTTAATAATTAAAACTTTGAATATTCCGTGGGCATTTTCATTCGTGTTTGGTCGGCAGCGTACCCCAATATCCCTAAAATAACTCGTGGTTCACGCGTTCACGTGTGAACGGCCTGTGACCCTCCTAGGTCACGTGTGCCCCACGTTACAATATTATCAACTATTATTCTTTTAGATGTTAATTAGGTTAAAGTCTAGTAGCCGCAAGGCAGGAAAGGTGTTATGGGTTGTTGCTTAACCTTAAATTAATAATTACTTCTAATTTAAATGGCTAATGTGTTGAGGCAGCGGCACCTTCGTAGTAGAATGTATGTTAGTTCTACTTTAACGAGTTATACCGTTTCTTGATATGGACACAACTATACTTGTGTTGATCGCAGGTCTAGCCAAGGTGTTTCACACATAACGTCCCTATTGGGGTAACGGTGTATAAAGTAACTAACTTAATTTCCTATGATAAACAATGTAATGTTTTGGATAAGATCTTGTCCAACAATTTTTTATTGTTTTGTCTTCTTGTTCGAAATTAAATAAGCTAATTTGTTAAACGAGTATATCTCTTTTTATTGTTAATGTATTCTTCTTTTCTTCTATCGGATAAGAGAAGCGGTGATTCACAGGTTTGCTCTGTATAAATATTTTAACAAATTATAAGTAAATGTTGTAAATGATACTATGAATGAAAAGTCTAATGGCTACATTTTGTGAGTGCAATGTGATGTTAAACGAACAACAGTGATGTGGTTATTTCTGGCCCTTTTCTGAAAATTAAAAGTTAGCTGTGTGGTAATCATACCGATCGAGAGCTAGAACGAGTGTTTCTTCTACCGATGGCTTACTGTGGTTAAAAAAATATTCTAGCCGCGTTGTAAAAATATCTATTTGCATCCAGCAGGAGGGATGGTGGGTAAACACGATTCCAGGACGATCTCCATCCTGAAGTTCTTCTTTAATCCTTTTTTTCTGGGGATAGTGACAAAGGAGGGGGATATAATTTCCACCTTCTGACAAGCACACTGTGAACGTCAAGCTGGTCCCCCTTTCAGCTGACGTTATAGTGTAAAACTGCTACGTTCCTTTAAGCACAAATACTTTAGACTGGACTGTTGTTAGTGCAGTCTCGTCAACATTTAATAACCTATGAGGGGGCTACAGATATTTATCCTGGACGACCTTTAAATTACTCTACAACTTGGTTTGTAGAAGGCCCTAGCCCTCAAAATAAAAGTTTGCTCTGGATTTCTTTGACTTATATGAGGATGGCGTTTCCTAAAAACGATACCCATTCTTTACTAGGCATTTACTTTATTTGGTTAAAAGTGTGGGCTATGTGTTTTTCAGCAAGTTGAAATGATAAATTATGTCGATCTTTAATCGATACACCATAAAAACGTATCTCCAGATCCTCAAGGGGGTTGAGGATTTGCTGTTATTACTTTTCATTAAAAATAAACATGCATTTTCAAAGAATCTTCTTGTTTCCTGTTGTAACAATGTTTTTATTTTGTGCCCTTCTCTTAGGCGCATTGAGAGGAACATTTAAGTGGTTTTCTGCAGTTTTGTAGCACAAAAGCTCTGATTCTTTCATCTCTAGTAGCTTTTTCCATTGCTACTGGATACCATCCCCATTGAACCGTTTTTAGTTCGTAGTTCGACGGCGTTCCTTGAGATCGGCCTGCAAAGCAAACACACACAATAGTTGTAAACAATTATTTTACTAGGTGTCTTATATCAAATATATTAATTATGGTAATTATTATAAGTTACATATAGTTATGTATCATAAATTTAATCATATCATGAGGCTGGATGCAAATGTAAATTTCTACAACCGGGTTCAAACATTTATAAATCACAGTTAGAGAACAGGCGAAGATCCAGTTCTGATAATTATTGGTCGATGGACACACTACTCACTACTCACAATGAAGAATTTTGGTTTTATAGAAAAAGCCAGGAAGAACCACACCATTGTTTTCTGAATACTACGGCATTGCAGGCACAAATGCAGACCTATAATATTATTTAATATAATTTTAAATTGAATGAAAAAATGCTTAATATGGTTATGTGTTCTGGTTATATTTGATTAAACAGCAGATCTCTTCATAAAACCTCAAAATAACGGTTTTATTTAATTCCTTCTTACCAATGAAAATCAATTTTAGTTTGTACCCACCAAAACAAAATAATAAAAATAACTTATTATTTATTTAAATTGTAAAACAGTTATTTTGCAAGGTGGGTAAAGTGTCCCCACTGTTGATTAAAGTACCAAGCGCCTTCACATTTATCCTCTTGGACGCACTATGTTATCTTGAGTGAAACCAGAAAACGTTTAAGGCATTAAGTCACATAAATTTACAGCCTAAATATCACCCTTTCAAGGAGATATTTATAAATAATTCTCACCTAGATAAGTACGTAGGTGTATTAAACAATATTCAACACTTACCTTAGTTCAAACATGTAAATAACTACATATACTTCAATATCAGCAAACTCTGTCAACGCAACTCTAGTACAGATGATCTCCCAATTCTACAATGCTGACTAACAGCTCACAGCTGACAGTTGACAGCTTTAAAAAATTACTAGACCAAATTACGTTTTTCTACGCTGAATAAGATTATCTGCAAAAACACGTTATTAGCAGCTGTCACTTTTGACTATCATAAGTCATCTGTGAGCTGTCAGTCAGCACCAAAGAAGACCTGGGGCTACTGTAGTAGTTTTTTTTATGGACTAGTTCAAACAATCGCTACCAGATCTTTGGCACTATCCAGGGACAAAGTAACCTGGGGTCACTTATCCCAACCTGGCCCCTTTACCCTCCTTTCACCTATTATTGTTTAATGTAGTAATCATTTGGAACGCTTTACAATTAATTGTCCTAAGTACTATTCCGTATTCAAGCTGCCAGTCAATCCATTGTATAACAAGAGGACAGCGACCAGTGTTGAATGCACCACCAGGACATCCGGGGAATATCTCGGAGGGCCGGTTTGACTTGGGCTGCCTCAAATACTTTACCTTAAAATTAATATAGTCATTAAACTCTAAGTTAAATGTTCAATTAAATCTTACTCAACAGTTCCGGTGAGTAAGTCTGAGGTTCCTATAAAAAAAATCATTTGTGAACATATTATATGATGGCATTAAATTCAAATCATCACTTTTTTTCCTTTGTTTTGTTGATAAACCAAATAAACCGTCGGTTCAGTTATACACAGAAGTAGTGAGCAGAGAATCATCTTACAAACTTAAATATATAGATAAATACACCCAACTAATGCATTTACAAGCATGTTTGCTCATTTCAGGAGAAAGAAGAATCTGATCATAGATTCTGTAGCTGAAATGGCCTCGATATTAAATCAACAAATAATAAAGATATATATATATACATAGCCTTACTACTTTAGCTAAGACTGAAACATAGTTCCTTGGAAATATTATTATATGCTAAGTGCCATCGAATGTTTAGTCTCGGGCCGCTTGAAAACTTCCAGTCTGCCCCTGGATAGCGACTTTCCTCTGTACTCCCTTCAGAGGGGACAATTTCACAATGGGACAAGTCTTGTCATGACGGGTGAGTTCTCCTAACTTACAGATTCAAATTACAGGCTTTTGTTTCAATAAGCTGTGTGATATAACTTCGCCACTTTGGAACGCTAGGTCTATTTTATCATGAGAATAACTAGTGTATAATTATGTTCGATGTATTCAAATAAAATAACACACGATTACACAGTATTTAACACAGAAATAAAAGTTACCAATACGCGACAGTTTCAAAGTTTGAAATATATATGTTAGCGTGCCGTGGACCTAACCTACAATGGAGTTGCATGCCAAGTGATGTCGGATAGACAAACAAGAAAGCTTCTAGTATCTTCCAGTCTTGTCAGCGTGTCTTAAAAGTCGTTTAAATCAATTATTGACAGAAAGATTTCACTTGAGCGTACTTTCATATAACAAGCCCCGCTGATGGTAAAATAAGGAATGCTCAATTAATCTTGAGATAATTTGCTATTTATTATTATTTATTATTATTAGTACCGCGTCTTACTACCCGTTAGGGTTATACGCACTTACGCTAATGTGTAATGGTAGGGTGATTGTGAGATGAAATGAAGGACCTACAAGTTTAACGTAGAATCCGAACCACGGTGGAGGCCTGGCATTCCCCACATTCACAATATGTTTTGTCAGAGGTGGAGGAAGGGTTTGGTAATCAGATAAATCTTTGCCGTGACCGAGGATTGAACCCCGGCCGCCAGCACAGAAGTCCGACATCTTACCCCTAGACCGTCAGGTCACCAATTTGCGATTTAAAAGTTATGTAATAATTTTCAAATATTATATTACCATTATGTACTTTAATAATAGGCTAAAGGATCTTTATTGTGCTTGAATATTACGTTTAAAACGCAAGTTAATACTCGCTTTATGCTAAATATTAGTTAGGCTAAATAATCAATAAGGAGTGCACCCGTATTTGCGTGGATGGATAAGAAATGAAAACTTAAAAAATACTCTAAATAATACAAATTAGTTTTAATTTATTTTTTATACGGACTTGACCATCTGAACTAATAAAGAATGCGTTATAAAGATGAAATAAAAAACGAATAATTCATTACGTTCTTTAGATGGCTGTTTTGAAGTGTTAGTTGTAGATCTAGTAGTTTTAGATATTTAAGCGGGTGTTTTCTCTTATCTTACTGATTTTACCTCATCAACATATCAGCTTTGATCAATTAACATCAATATAATATTGTTTTGTGTTTTAGAACCGCGTCTTACCACCCATTCGGGTAAGACGCGTATCTTCTTACTACGCTAGTGGATTAGGAATTAGGAAGGTTAAATTTAGAGGAAGTGTACAAAAATTTTGTTACAGAGAGATATTGGAAAACCATTCAGAAAAAAACAGCCACAGTACACCTGATTGGGATCGAACTACGTTCTACCTGTCATCGGCAGTCTTGTATATTGCAAGGATAGCACCTTAGACCATGAGGCCACTTAAGCGGGTGAATGATGGTAGTTAAATACTAGCATAGTAAGATTACTTTGTAGAATAATTTTGAGAGTTCTTAAAAAATAATGCACATACAATTTTCGGGTTTTAATAAAAAATAATAAAAATGAGACGTTTAAATAAAAATAGTTAATTTTATAACTGTCTCTTCTAATGAGATAGTCTTTAGCTAGTTTTTTAAAATATGATGTACTTATACTTTTACGGTTTTAATAAAAATAATAAAAATGATCTGCTTTATGTGAGTATAGTTAATCTTATAACTTCCCCTTTTATTGAGATAATCCTAGTGCTATTTTATTTTAAGCTTCATTTATATTTATGTATTGACATCTAGTAGTGGGTCTATATTGTGTTACAAAACAAAGTTGATAAATTATATGTGAAGGTTAGTTGTATTTTTTTTTAAATTACTATCAATTTATTTACATGAAAATACTTTCACGTAAAACTCAACATTGTAGAGGTATAATAAGTACCTACATTAGTGTATGCTTCAGGAAATCAGATCAATACTACTCTGCCTCAGAGAATAAAGTGCACCACATGTAATAGGATACACGGCATGAAACAACCCTTAATGGTCGCATGGGTACGTCAAGACATGCGAGCTATAACATATTCATGAGAATAGGACAAGCCAATAATGTTTAAACGAGACGTAATGGGAGTTTGATCAGATAAAAGTTCAAAAACTTGGGAGCCGAAGGGGAATCAGAGCTTGTGCTTGTCAACGCAGCACAAAGCAGATCTATACCCAGTTACAAAAGCTACAGATGGCCATCTTCAAGTGTTGTTAGTTTCTTGATCAATAATTATTTTACATAGATCATACCATCACTAAACCACCAATCAGCAAATACGGCAAAGCTGGATTCAAAAAAGTATTTTACAACAGTTAAGTGGACGCTGGAAATATTAGTGCAATCGATGGACCCGTGCAAGATATGAGGCAGCTTGAATCGGAGTGAGCATATGTATATCACTGATTGTCTATCAAGAGGATTAAAAATAATCTTTCAGGCTTTTTATTGATAGTGAAGCATTCAGAATATCTTCTCCGTACACTCGAATTTCTAATTACCCAAGCATCAGTACATATGCTATACTGATAGTTAAATATTATTGGTCCTCTTGGTTTATTTCTCTTATCAGAACCTCTTAACTATTTTCAAAACAGAAGAGTTGACCCAACAGACACAAGGTAACTGGTTTCAAACTAAAACGCATAAACAAAGATTGATTGTTTCCTAATGGCTGCACTTAACCCTCCATCCAGGCTAAATAGGCACAGCTTCTCTTATAATCCTCCTGACTATCACTTTCTGCTTACTTTAAGACATTTAATTTACTCTGTTAATGATGTATCGATATATATATTAAATTTTTAACAAAATGCGGGTTGACAATTAAAAAAATATATAAATACGGACCACCATTCTCCTTTGAGAACATTTAGTATTTATTTAATATTATATATATACCTATAGAATATTAAATTCCTTCATTTAATTAAATAAATACTAAATGTTCTCAAAGGGGAATGGTGGTCCGTATTTTTATATTTTTTAATTGTCAACCCGCATTTTGTTAGAAATTTAATAAAATATGACTTTAGTTGATAGATTTAGCTAAGATACATATATAAATATCTTAACAGTTTTTGAATATTTGTAATTGGCGATGCAGTATTTTATCAGAAACATTTACTTGAAAGAATAAAGTCGGTTCATATCCCATGTTGCCCATTACAAATGTTCAATAACTGTCTACTCTACCAATAAAGAATATTTAATTAATTTATTTCTATTTATTTTTGCCATAGATATATTTGTTTTATAAAAACTGCAAAAAAAATTACCTGAGCCCATGTTTTCTTCAATTCCATCAAAAAATCCAATCAATAATATACAAATTAATTTCAAATCATCATTTACAAAAATACTAATTATTTCAGTGATTACATATAATATTATCGAAACATGAACACTGTGACAGGGCGAGTGAAACCGCCAAACTGCTGGTACATTCAAGTAATATATTCTAGATTTGACTTAGATGACAAATGATTTCAAACTCTTGTATTAATTTGAAAGAATGCAATCTCCTATTTAACAATAAGATGAATCGAATCTAGAGCAATTGTCAATCTTACCACTGAACTATGCAGGAATCATCCCATGCTCAGGGCCATTATTCACACATATTTTATGACAATCTGTGATAGACGTGTGTAAATCATCGGCCACAAAGTGTAATCAATTAAGATCGTGAGCTATCAGATAACCCAGCCACCATTGATTCGAGAGGGCTTCATTCTGCCATTTGCACAATGACAACAGTAAGAATGAACGTATCATGATGGGTTGAATAGGCAAGCTATTATATCTGTTCGTTACGGTTATAGCGGCCTATAAACAGCGTATTCTTTAAATCAAAAAATGTAACCTAGACACGAGAATCAAACCCGAGACCTTTAGCTTAGCACGTGAATGTTCTAACCACAGAACTATCCATCCAGGTAATGGTGGCTGCGTTATTTGATAGCTTGTGATCTTATTTGATCATACATTTGTAGCCAACGATTTCTGCACGTCCATCACAGACTCTGACTTAAAATATGAGTGAATAATGACCTTGAACACGTGACGATTCCTGGATAGCTCAGTGGTTAGAGGATTGGCGTAATAAGCCCAAAGGTCCCGGGTACGATTCCCGTGTCCAGGTGTAATTTTTCAATTTAAAGATTCTAATATTTAGATTCGGCCATAACTTTAACTATCAAATATAGTGGTTTCGCTATTATCCATCATATTCTTAATTTATTAAGCCTATACGACTCCAAAACATTCAAGAACTGATTTGAAAATCTTATGCTTGAAGCTATTGGAATTTAAACGTGTAATAAATAGTTTTTAAGCATCATACAATTATCTTAGTCCTTAAAAATTCTACAGGTTTAATAATTTATAAATTGTCTCTGTAAATTATGTCTTAAGTTATTCTAATCTAACTTAAAGGGGATAAGATCTAATTACTATTTAACGTACGTTATAATTTCGCGTAGCCATAAAATTAATAGGTTTAGTGCTTACCTCTTTAAAAGTATCTGCAGCGATGGGAACGTGGGCTTTAATTTATTATAATTTTTCGGTGATGCGAAAGTTTGGTTTGAGTAGAATCCTAGAGTAAAGAACTCAACCCTTTCTTCGTAATCGGCTCCCTTCTCAACGTTCACCTCCATACAAATTAGGTCAGACTTATTATCTTAAATACTACCATTCTCATACGTTTAGTACAAATTGGAGAGTTAAAGTGGAATGTTTTAAATCCAGAGAGACCACGTTTGTTTATTTTTGAAATAGCAACCAACGCACTGGTGTTTTATTATAGTTTGGGTTTATAGTCTTTTGTTACTTCCTATTATTTCATTTGTCCAGAGAATTTAAATAAAATATAAAATAATAAGGCATGTCAAATACGGTTACTAATATGTACTGTACCCACACAGTTGTGTTGATTTGACTTCTATTCAAAATTCCAGTGTCAACGTTCGAGTAATTTTGATTTGCAAGTGTGTGTGTACCCCGAGCGAAGTGGCGTGACTGATTGTCCAAGTGACCGTGAGAGGTGGGGGTGTCGAAGGCCAGGAGAGGGGGGTTGATGTAACAATAGGGGCTTTGGGACCATACGACACAAGATCAAAGGGCGTTACAAGCTGCAGGGTGACGAGGGCAATTTAGAGGGTGGCAGCCCTGAGAACTCGTCCAGCCTCCTTCTCCACTTCCATTCACACCAGGCTGCTGATTACTGGTACCAGATGTTGACTCCAACAAGGCTGTAGTCAGCACCTACGGACAGGGGGCGGGTGGTAGGGTGACACCATTTTAGCGAGCCAGTGCCAACATTTTACACAAAATATGGAATGTGCTACTTTTTAAATTGTACATGCTCTTGATCGAGAAAGGTTATACTCACCTGTGATTTACCTCAACAATGGATGTGCCTAGAAAGTTTATTTAAACAGTATTCCTGCGCGTTTATATTACAAATACTCCTATACCATTGCATTTGTAATCAAGTGTATTACGATGAAAGTTGAGCAGGTGTTGTATTGATGCTCATATTTATCGAATAAGATTTCATCAAGGTGTAATTCCATATTCAAATTTATTTTGGCCTTTTACAATGTTTAATTGTTTACTTTTACGAGTATAAATACTGAAAATATAGTTTCAAAAGGATTTATTCGGTTCTGGTACCATTAAGTGTATTTCAATTATATATTATAAATGTAAATTTAATATAAAGACCAATACAATACATTCTAGCTAGAACACATTCTTAAAGGCAGGAAGGACTCTCATTAAGTTTCGGTACGTCACCACACGTTTTAATCTTTAAATTTATTTAAATGGCACCACATCCAGCAGTACGTGCAGTGTCTCATCACAAGATGGCCGCAAAGATTCGTCTGAGAGAATAAGACGTGCAGAGCTGCGTCTTTATATAACCTCATCACAAGATGGCCGCAAGGGTTCGTCTGAGAGAATAAGACATGCAGAGCTGAGTCTTTATATAACCTCATCACAAGATGGCCGCAAGGGTTCGTCTGAGAGAATAAGACATGCAGAGCTGCGTCTTTATATAACCTCATCACAAGATGGCCGCAAGGGTTCGTCTGAGAGAATAAGACATGCAGAGCTGCGTCTTTATATAACCTCATCACAAGATGGCCGCAAGGGTTCGTCTGAGAGAATAAGACATGCAGAGCATCTTGCTTCTGTGTGAGTGGGCTTTTTCTGAACTACCAGCAGATACTGTATATACCGCCATGGGAATAGATTTTAGTCGCGATAACTTTATGCGACTCACCTAATGAGCTGCTTACGCTCACCTTTTCTTTTCAGTGCTGCACTAGGTGTGCACGTATTGTCTGTGGACAAAATTCACCGCGGACACTTGCACCAAGATACTCCCAGGCTGCCGTGACCTCGTTCAGTTTATCTTGAATAACTTCTAAGGCTAACGTAATAGTAAACAGATTTTTAAGACTTTTACTCCAGTTATTTTTTCTCGATTTTATGGTACTTCTTTTGACCCCTCGCACCTTCTGGAAGCAGGTAAAATCTTGAAACTCTCATGCTTTCCTATTTTGCACTTTGAGACCAAATAATTTATTCCGTTAGATTCACAATACTTTTTTATGGATCCTTGTACTTTTTTTAAAATGTTCAATAAATGTTTACCACTTTTTACTAGAAAAATTACGAGTGTGGTTTAAGCATGACAACCCATCGTTTGACAATGTCATAGAAAGGTATACTCAAACACCAGAGATTCAAGCCCCACTGGCATTTTAAGGATACCTCCTACTTTTAGTTAAATAAACCAAAACAAAATTTTAAGCCTAGCCAGTTTGCAACATAGAGCCATAAATTGGCTACCAAGAATTACTAATGCCTAAATAAAGACAACTAAGCTAGTAAGAAACAAATGACCTAAATGGTCACCAACTATATATAACCAATCCCAATCTACTAGGTCTGAACGATTCGCGAGTCAACTAGTAGGCAGAGTGATACTACAGAGTTAAAACAAAGTTTTACTAAGCTCTCCTCCCCATTACTGTCGTAATTTAACTAGGAATAAACCATCGTTAGGCCTCATAATGCTAAATATCTACTGTTTAAAACTACGACATTTGAAATCAAAGCAAACCTATACTATTTTCAAAATAACAAACTTTATTATACAAAGAATAAACCGTCGTTAAGCGACATATTGCTAAAAATCTAAAGTCTAAGGCTACGTCATTTGAAGTCAAAGCAACACTTAATTCCCTTCAAAATAACAAAAATTATTTTACCTGGAAGAAACAGTCGTTATGCGACATTTTAAGCTATATCCCTGGCTGGGATAGTTAAACAATTCAAACTCGAACATCTAGACCAGCAGCATGTTGTAGAAGTAACAATAATAGAAACCGGTATTACATCCTTGGAGTGTTGAGGTGTGATCTTCCTCTGATCATGCTGGCAGTGAAGACCACCATCGTTCCGGTCTTGGCTCAACGGATAGTCATGTGACGTGTCCTTGGGTGGTGAACACAGATCAGATGAACGTTCAAGTGCAATATATTATACAATAATAATAAAAAATATTCAGACCATGTACCTCATTTTATATTCCTCTAGATGGAGCATAAGACTAGGAAAGTGAGAGATGGGGATACCAACCAATCAAATCAAAGAACCATCAGACAAGGAGAGAAGTTGAATTGGAGGGGGTCACCACGTAAGCGCGATGAGCAGAAGTTTTGCGAAGTATCTTAAGATTGTTGAACATTGTTTGGGAAGGCACAGTCAAAAAAGAGCCAATAGTGCGCCGACATCAGGTGATCAAGGAGAATGACCCAAGCCCGCAACGGGCCATTGTAAGTAAAATGCAGTTGATTATTTTTGTTGCCTCTAAAAGTGTTTCCATCTGTTTATAATGCCTTTATGTGCAGGCTAATTCCTATAAGCCTGGCACACACCATTGTCGTTTTTGTTGCTGAGTATTTATGTTGTGTATTTTAATCTTGAAACCCCATTGGCGCTTTTGTGGCTGAGTTATCTTGTTGTGTACTTTAACTTATAAACATCATTGACGTATTTATTGATGAATCTTCATATGACCTATTTTAATCTAGAAGAAACATTGGCGTATTTTTGTCTGAATTCTCATGTATCAAATGCAAACAGTTTTGTGTGAATTAACTTTGTAACATTAGTTATTTTATATACCAGTGGTTCCCAAAGTGTGTTACATGGAGCAATTGGTGCCCCACGAAGAGAGTGGAAAGACACATAAATGTGACAAGGTTTCAAAACTGTGAGTTTGTGTTTAGGTAGGTGTTTGGTAGACATTATTTAACTCCTGCAGCCTGGTTTGAGGCAGTGTAGATATAAAATATAATAAAGCCGAAGTTCATGTCATGCGTCACCTCAGTCAACTCTGCTCGCACCGCACCTTCTTGAAACCATTCAAAGTATTGAGAATGTTGGAAAAGCACATAGATGGCACACGGCAAAAAAGACAGAGAGACCCAATGGTGCTAGTTTGCCCTGTCTCTGTCAGAAATTCACCACATTTTCAGAGTGTTGCCAAACAGTGCAATGTTCCCAGCAAAAATGCACCATCATTTTGAGGGTGTCCATTCAGAAGAAAAGGGAAAACCAACTGATTTATTCACAATCAAGTAGGGTGAACTTACACACAAGCCCAGAAAATTAAATACTATCACTCCAAAACCGTTTACGAAAAGACTTTGATGAGGTTTTAATTATTCAATTACCAAGTTGCTCAAGCTGACAAAGCCCATCTGATCGCTGAAAACCTTTTCAAGCCTTGCGTAAAGGACATAGTGAAATGTATTCCTGATAAAAAAAAAAGCTTTACACTAGTATACACGGTTCCATTATCAAATAACACAATCTCGCGACCAATCAGGGACTTAGCGGAGGAAGCTACCACTGAATATTCGATCCAAATGTATGAATCAATGGATGGGGCCGGGTTGTCAAGTTTAATAGTATTTATGCTCTACCAATACATTGAGTCTTTTCAAGAGGATCTGATTATCTGCAGTCCGTTAGTGACTAACACATTAATTAGCGCTGAAATGTTCAGTTTAATTAAATAATTTTTCACAGTGAGTGGTATCCCATGAGATAGTTGCGTTGATGTGTGCACAGACAGCGCAAAGGCCATTACTGGGAAGACGTCCAGTTCTATTTCAAAAATTAAACAAAAATTTGGGATTGCAGCCTCTCCATCCTCCACCTCCATGCCCTTGGTGCGAGAAAAATTGTACCCTCCATTAAAAGAGTTTTGGGCGAAAGCATGAAAATAGCACATTTTATCAAATCACGACCTAAGAATACAAAGCTATTCAAAATTCTGTTTGATGACATGAGGAGTTGATATACGTCTACACTTCTTCACACAGAAGTAAGGCGGCTTTATCGTGGCAAAACCTCAACCTGGCTCTTAAAAAAGGAGAGCTGAAGTGAGAACCTTCTAACTGAGTTTCACGCTCACCTGATAAGTTTGCTTGATATTTTTAACTGTTATTTTCTGGATGAGCTCCACAAAAGAACGAAAGGAAACTTTTGGGTTGTATACTTATACTTTGATGTTTCATAAAGGCAAGCCTGTCTTACATCACAGCAGTACGAGTACTTGATTGATTTTACATCAGAGTCTGGTATTAAAGATAACTTTGCAACTAGGAAGTTAGAATGTTAGTGTCATCTAAGAGACGAATTTGAAGTTTTGTAAGATAAAGTGAAAATCATCCTTCTGCCCTTTGAAACAGCCTACTTACGCGAATCAGGATTTTCTTCCTATTTGGCTACCAAATCAAAATTCGTATCCCTCCTCAATATAGAAAAAGATATTCATTATAGTTGTACAAATTTCTACCATATATATCCACATTAATCAGATAAAATCGGTTACATTCCTCTCATAAAAGAAATTCAATTCACTGTCTATACTTTATATTTTTTTTTTTTTGCAGTTTAGAGAATGGCTTTAAATACCATATATAAGTGGGTACTATAGTATGGATTTATAATACCTGCTTAGAATTCGTTATCAAATGTGTTGCCTTACTTAATGTTTATTTATTTTTTCATTTATGTAGTTAAGTATGTTCTTTATTGCTCTGAAATTAGTGGATACAATAACATTTCAAATTAAATGAGATTTAATGTTCAACATGCCCAAATGCTTAAGAACTCGTTTTCATAGAGAATGCTACCGTCATTCGGTTTAGTACCTATGTATGTTCTAGGTGAAATATCGTTACTCTTATGCCAAAGACACCCATGCGCTAAATTGATGTTTTGAGAAAATTATATTTAAAGTTCCAGTTTTCAATAAATTTTAATGGTAAAAATTAAGTTTAGTTCAAAATTTAAGCAATTTAGAACTATAAAAATTATTGGTGCTTTTGTTATATTTTAAAAATATATTTTCCCTGATCCTCAAAAACACGTATGTGCATTTTTTTTTACCTAAATGCATTTTTGAAGTTTCTTTGGCATCAGGGCAACAATAGTACTACGTGACGAGTTTTGCTCCTGAAAAGTGCTCCGTGATTCCAAAAGTATGGGAACTGCTGCTATATACTTTTGTTTAGACTGTATCAATTATCTTATACATCCTTCATTTATAGTTGTTTGTATGGTAATGGGTTTGCTATACTTGCGTTATCCACTGCCCTAGTTTATGTTGTGTAATACTGTGTCTCTATTGTAAATTATTATCCTAAATACTTGTATCATAGTTCACATTTAATTGCCCGAGAACATCGTGGTTATGGTTTTAACTCAACTAGTAGTTGTTACATTGAGAGTTCTGGGACAATTTCCCCAATAAATTGAAATTGATCCTCCATACTCAAGAGGAAGATCATGAGGAGGATCACGTTCCCTTAATATTGAACCTTCTCACTGGAGTTGGCTCAAGTTATTCCACCTCAGTTTCAATCCAAAAACATAAACCATCGTTTAAAACTAAGTTTTTTATTTCATAAATTAATTTTAATAAGTTTATATTAGTTAATTTAAATTAACAGTAATGGATTTAATTTAAAATCAAGTATTTTTATGACAATTTAATTATAATATCGGGAACTGGTTCTCTATCATACATCATAATAGCATTGATCCTCCACATTGAGACTAAGGGGTGGATAAGAGACAATTGTTTTAGGGGATTCAGGCTTTAAATATAATATTGCATGTATTAAATATTTATGCAATTATCAGTGCCCTGTAATAGAATGTTTCCAGGTTAATTGAACCATAGTATAAGCTAGTAATAGCTGGCTAATATTTTGAGCAAAATAGCAAACAAGACGTGATCTCCGCTTTCCCATCCCCAACCCAGGCAAATATCAAACAAGACTTTATCCACACCAACGCCCTCTCCTTTCCCCTCTTACCCCAAACCCCTTACAGCCAATTATCATCAAGTCTCAACCCTTCCTTCCCCCCCATAAACTTACAGACAATGAGGGTCTAGTCTACTTTTTCTGGATGGCATATTGGAGAGATTCACGATAGTGATCCTTGCCCCCTTCCTAAACTGTACAGCCAATGATCTTATTCAAGATGGTGGATCTCTTTCACCCTCTTAAGCCTTATAGCTAATGAGCGTCAAGCAAATCTTACAGCCAATGAACGTCTAACAAACCTTACAGATAACTATCGTCTAGTACTGACACCTCCAAATGCATATTGTATAGCTGATTTTTCTCATTTTCTATTATAACTATAGTGACATAGTGTAATACCACCTTCCTTAAATATTTTTTATAATGATCATGTTTGATTTTATTTTTAGAGCTATTTTCAACACAACATTACCTACCATTCTCTACTCGTGATTCTACTTTTGAATTAGGCAAATCTTCGCTCAAAGTCCCACAAACTGTCGAAGACACTCCCCACTCATCTTATCCTTAATTTTTCTCTGAACCTTTTTATAGTTCATACTGTGTAGAAAAAATATGTGTATGGAAAAACTTTTCTGGGTAAGGAAGTGTCAGTGCTAGATGATCATTAGCTGTAAATTTTGCTTGACACTCATTTGCTGTAAGGGCAGGCTTAGGAGGAGGTTGGGAATCCTCTAATTTGGATCTATCATTTTGAATCGGACATCCAGGAGGAGTAGACTAGACGCTCATTGGTTGCAAGGTTTATAAGGTGAGGGGTGGGGGCTGATGCTCACTGGAGGTAGGATGTTGTAGGTAGGATAAGCAAGGATGAGGGGCGTTTAGGGATATAAGTTCTTGTTTGCTACTTTGATCAAAATATGGCCCAGTTGTTAATATTTTACACCACTGTTTGATAAATCTGGAAACATTCCATGGCATGGCACTGATGATAACATAATTATTTAATACATTAATCATCATATTTAAAACCCTAATCTCCCAAAAACAATTGTTTCCGATCCACTCCTTATATTTATTGTGGAAGATTAATGCTATTTTTATACAATCAAGGCATTTTATTCAATTTATTCTAATTAAATTGATAATCTAAATAAAATAAATCTTAAATTAAATCAATGACTGTCAATATAAATTTATTATTTTAAACTAAATAGAATTAATCGATAAAAATATAAAATTTTCTGTGGATGTTGATGGTGGAGTATATCAACGGAGGTGGGATAACGTGAGCCAACTCGAGTGTGGAGGATCAATGTTAACCTTACAAGGAAAGTGCTCCTCCTCATTATCCTCCTACAGAGCAAGGGAGATCTATGTTAATCTTATGAAGAGAAAGTGTCCCAGAACTCTCATTTTAACTACTACTTCAACCTATTGGCTTTTTGTCTGTTTAATCTGTAGTGACAAGCACTGACTTCAAACAATCTGGAAGGGGGAGTTGCCTTACAGTTATAGCGAGACAAGATTCCCTCCTCTAGTGTCCTTCAAGACAGAAGGGTTGGCAGAACATTACCGCAGCCAAATAGTGTGAGCCCTCACCTTGGTGTAATGACAAGTATAGTACTGTGTGTCTTGTACATGAATGCTGAATAAACTAATATCAAATTGGTGGCATGCAGTGCGTGGATTAGTTTCCTATAAAAGGGATACGCTACACGGGATCAGTCAGGACCACGTTGTTTCCGATGTGGAGAAAGAGGACACTTACGGCGGGAATGTGTGGTATCATTTTGAGGAAACTCATGATGGCCGATCTAGATTGTTTTCACTGACCCACATTGGCTTCCCATCAGGTATTAAAGATTTCTACAATAAATAATTCAGTTGCGATCCACGCGTCTGGAGCTATTCGCTCCATTAAACTGGATCTCCTCATTGATTCTGCAGTTACAGAATGCCTAATATGAGAAGACTTATCTCGTAAGGGATCTCAATAAATGATGTAAGTGGACGTCAGCTATCAGTTTTAGGCCGGGTAGCCCTAACCGTCATACTCGGGCAATACTACGTACACACAAATATTTTTTGTAATTAAAGATATTTCCCAATCTGCTTTGTCAGGTTTTTCATTATATTTACACATAAATGTGATATAATTACTTCTCACTTCATCTTCACTATCTGTGGAGTTAAAGTTCCGTGTCATTATGTTAAGTATTCAAACTCCAAGAAAGCTTTATTTCAAACATACGAGTAACATGCTAATCTTGCGGAAACTGTCACCGTGCCTGCCAAAAGTGAATAGTTTTTACCACGTAGAGGAATAGTGAATACGTAATTTGAAGCGTTAGAAGGTAGCTTTGGAGTCCAACCTGCAAGTAGCAGCCAAATACGGCATTCTCTCTGCCTGTATCTTGGTCACAGATCGCAAGAGTAGGGTACCTTTCCGACTTCTAAATACAACATCAGACCCTATTGTGTTGTATAAGGGGGCATCAATGAGCCACTTCCACCCCCTTCCCAAAGAAGAAAAATATTCTCCCTTATGCTTCTCTCTCACTCTACAAACCAAACACTATCCAGGAGCTGTATTGTTCGATCTTAGCCAAGCTAAGTGTTCTGAGGCTACCTGTGTGGAAACAATAGCGCTATTAAATTAGTTTGTGGATATTGTGGCACAAGATTATTCTGAATGTGGTCGTATGAACCTAACATATCGAATTGAAATGAGTGAGGCTAAACCAGCAAACCAACATCCGCGTGGCATTGCATATCAATACTAATGGTGTGAGAAGCTGCGAAAAGTCGAAGTCGAAGTAGAAGTTCAAATATCCTTCGGCTTCGACTTCAATAACTACAATAAACTTCGCATATTCAAAACATTTCGAAGGAAGGTTAAAACCCCGATAAATTATCAAACGATTTAATATTATCTTTATAAATATATTTTTCAATATTTGATAATTTTAAAACCGCTGCTTAGCAAAATGTTTACACTAACAAGTAATTTAACTATCACAACGTAAGCATAGATAAAAAACGAGTAAATAAATGTTAATATATTGTATTCATTATCGCCAAAATAATTTTGTAAAAAATAAAAATACCTATAATTAAATAACACCATGGTCACTGCTATGAATCAGAAAAAGCGTTTTAGTTGTGATATCATCGCAGCTCGCGTCTAATGTTTGGTCCTTAATATTCTATATATTTAGAATTATCTGTGACAAATATACACGTGCATTTTGAAACAGAAGATTTTCATGTATTTCTAGCATTTTCTTTATTATTCAAAATAGCTGATACGGAAAGTAGGAAACGAAAATGGAATTTAATTTATAACTACAATCAGAGAAATGCGGATAAAAAGATATGCATATTTAAAGTTTGCAAAATAATATTATAAACTCTACAATGTAGGTAGAAATTAAAACTTAATTGATAAGTTACTAAGCTAATCAGTAAGCCTGTGTACATTAATTATTAATATACCTTAGTTAACAAATAAGAAAGTTTCTCTGGCCCTTATTACTGACAATATCTAGAAAAATAATTAATTTAAAAATTAAAAACAGTTTTAAGTGACAACAAAAAAAATCCCCTAGGTTGATTCGACTTCGACTTCAACTTTTCTTCGCAAGTTTCAAGATTCGCTTCTACTTCGCATCTTATTTAAAAATTGTGACCTTCGCACACGCCTAATAAACACAGGGAATATATTCGTAAGAACTTCAGTGATATGGAAAAACACGGAAAGGTGAGTCCCTCTTCCTCACCATGGGTATTACCTATAGTCCTTACAGGAAATACACGGAAAGGTGAGTCCCTCTTCCTCACCATGGGTATCACCTATAGTCCTTACAGGAAATACACGGAAAGGTGAGTCCCTCTTCCTCACCATGGGTATTACCTATAGTCCTTATAGGAAAGAAGGATGGTGGCACTAGTTTCTGTTGTGACTACCGAAAACAGACCATAAAAAATGCCTATCCATTGCCACGTATGGAGGACATACTTGAGGGTTTGTCAGGAGACAAAACTGTTTTCATCTATTGACATAGCAGCCACCCATCATCAAGTCGAGATAAAGCCAGATGACCGTTCCACAAAACAGCAGATGTCCTCTACGAATTCATCGTAATGAGCTATGGTCTCTGTAATGCACCGGCTATCTTCCAACGCCTCATGTATTTGTTTTTAACGGATATCAAGTGAAAAACCTGCATGGCGTACCTAGATATATGCATTTTATATTATTTCTTACATTTTCGACTTATTATTACGTGCACTTTATTAAACGACTAATTATATCAGAGCATGAGTTACAAATTAGCTTATTCCGCAACAGTCACAACGAGACCTCCAGCTGTCAAATCGTCACTGCCAGAGGAAAATCTCAATTTTATCAATAATAATTTTATCGAACATGCAGGAAATCGAACCAAATACTGTTAGTTCAGAGTAAGACCAAATAATATAATTATTATCAAATTATTTAAAGTAATTATCTACTATCTACTTTAGTATACATAAGATATTGTTTAATGAAGACATAGAAATCCAAAATACATTTAACTTTATTCACTAACAGTGGGGTTGAAGTTCATATCTTATTCGAATTGATTGGGAGAAGTTTTAATCTTACCTATTGATTAGAACGTTAAAATGCCCTTGTTTTAAATTATTATTAAATAAAATCTATCAACAAAACATGCATTGTGTATTACTTTAGTTAATTTTGAGCTGTTTACTCTACAGGCCAGCTTTAAAAATGCCCTTTCTTAAGGCTCCTCTTTTTTGTGGAGTACGTGTTTTAAAAACTTTTTTTATTGACTGCATTATTTTAAAATGGTTAGATTAGCTATTTAGAGGTGAGTATTTGAGGTTATAAAGAACAAGCTGATAAAATAAAATAGCGCAGACTCGCAATTTTATAAAAATTTGAGAATACATAAAAACAATATTATTTAGCGATATTTTGCTTTCTCTCGTAAGTACACGTTAAGTTTAAATCTTTGTTCTTACCAGTAACTGGATCTTTAAGGGTGTCGAACAGGTAAAAAAATTAGCCTTCTTAAATTTCGTTACGAGTGACCAATTATGAATGATGGATTGGGGTCAAATAACCCCCCCTTCACCCCCTCCAAGATCAAATGACCCCCGTGGAGGGTTATATTGTTGGCATTCTGATTTTTTTTATTTCAAAGCAAGGGCGTATTATCTTCGTTATAAATGAATATAAAATTATCTACAGGAAGTTACTCTAGTAAATATATATTTAATACGGACTAAAATGTATTTTATGTATCTGAAAATAATATAATTGAAAACTAAAATGTAAGCAGATATGTCATTTTTTGGTGACAGTGAAGTTGAGATTCAAATCTTGTTTAGAATCATTGGGGGGTGGAAAGGGGGGGTTAGCTCTAAATTAAATTTGTAAATAGGCCTTGTTTTAAAACTTATGGATTATTATTTTTTTTATCAACAATCAGTATATTTGAGCTTATCATCTATTGTCGCACAATGGTCAGTCGAATCTTTAGGAACAGGTGTCTCGTATTTTCTATTTTTAATGTGAATAAATTATTACTGTATATAAAGTTGTTGAAGCAAGGCTAAATATTTGTCGTCTTTTTGACAATGTTTGTAGCAGCATAGAGAAATGATATAGGCCTAGTAGAATAGTGATAATTGTCTCTATGATAACAGTGATATACACATTTTATATAATATTGGACAAATTTAACTTTTATTTTGGACTTGTACTATGTGAACATGAATATCGCATCTTTATTTCTAAGATCTATATATCAAGGGTCGGGATCGCGTGGCTTCGGAGCCAAATGCAGCTCCTAGCCAGAAAAATGGTGGCTCTTTTTATGAAAATGTAATTCCTTAAATATACAAATATGAGCTGTTCTTATATAACTATGTTTTCCAACCTACCCTTCAAGGTGACATTCGTAGCAATGACTCATTCATAGGTATTACTACTGTTACAGTTGTGTGCATAACATTCTACTCAGATCCTCAATCCTCCAATCCAATATTCGATATAATATAGGGGTGCATATAACCCGAACGGGTGGTAAGACGCGGTGCTAATAATAATAATAATGATATAATATAGATGCATAAATTATAATCATACATCCTTTTGGGTAAGAACTAATTCCCTACCAAGTTTCAAATTCCTATTAGACCATATGCTTTTAGAGATATTTTTAGCTGGACATAGAATCCCAACTGACTATTATTATTATTATTATTATTATTATTATTATTATTATTATAGGGGAGATTCATAAGATAGACACTATGACCTATTTTTATTTTACTATTTTATTTCTTAAACATTTTTAACCAACTGTACAAATATCACGGAATATAAATAATAGCACTGTAGAACATAACTGTAAGATGCCTAATCTGTAAAATGATCACTGCGAAATCTAAATAAAGAGAATATTGGATTTAGAACTCATTCCAGAAATATTCTTTATTTAACTCGTAGGCAATGTTCGGTTTTAAGAGAAAAAAATATTCAATGAGTTTTCACCAATAATAAATAAGTAAAAAGCCTAAACTAGTATTATTATTATAGACATTAATCACCAGAGTGGCAACGTTTGTAATTTTTTTAGTAATAACAGTATTTGTTTCGTGATTTTACTATTATGACAAATAAGCCAACATTATTAAAATAATAAATGCAAAGGAAGGTCAAACACTATCAGATCAATACAAATATTTTACTGAGCCACATTAAATATTAAAAGTGTTTAAAGCATGGTCATATTTTTCTATTTACCACACTAGGTAAAAACCCCGGAAGTGGTGGGATATGTGGTGGGAAGGGGCGGGGGGCAGAATATAACTGATGACACAACGAATCTCTGCTTAGGCAAAACAAATAAAATAAAAAGAATGACAGTGCTGATAAAGAATAATTTAAAAAAAACAGGGCCTACGTTCTTGTCCTACATTGATCGCTAACAGAATTTAATTAGAAAAATTATAGAATATTACAATTTGTTTTTTTATGTAAAAACACATTCTAACTTAGTAAAACATATGAAACAGCAAAAGGGTTTGAATTTTCTATATGAATCATCGCGTTATTTAAAACCAAGTAAGACGCGGTGCTAATAATAATAATAATGATATAATATAGATGCATAAATTATAATCATACATCCTTTTGGGTAAGAACTAATTCCCTACCAAGTTTCAAATTCCTATTAGACCATATGCTTTTAGAGATATTTTTAGCTGGACATAGAATCCCAACTGACTATTATTATTATTATTATTATTATTATTATTATTATTATTATAGGGGAGATTCATAAGATAGACACTATGACCTATTTTTATTTTACTATTTTATTTCTTAAACATTTTTAACCAACTGTACAAATATCACGGAATATAAATAATAGCACTGTAGAACATAACTGTAAGATGCCTAATCTGTAAAATGATCACTGCGAAATCTAAATAAAGAGAATATTGGATTTAGAACTCATTCCAGAAATATTCTTTATTTAACTCGTAGGCAATGTTCGGTTTTAAGAGAAAAAAATATTCAATGAGTTTTCACCAATAATAAATAAGTAAAAAGCCTAAACTAGTATTATTATTATAGACATTAATCACCAGAGTGGCAACGTTTGTAATTTTTTTAGTAATAACAGTATTTGTTTCGTGATTTTACTATTATGACAAATAAGCCAACATTATTAAAATAATAAATGCAAAGGAAGGTCAAACACTATCAGATCAATACAAATATTTTACTGAGCCACATTAAATATTAAAAGTGTTTAAAGCATGGTCATATTTTTCTATTTACCACACTAGGTAAAAACCCCGGAAGTGGTGGGATATGTGGTGGGAAGGGGCGGGGGGCAGAATATAACTGATGACACAACGAATCTCTGCTTAGGCAAAACAAATAAAATAAAAAGAATGACAGTGCTGATAAAGAATAATTTAAAAAAAACAGGGCCTACGTTCTTGTCCTACATTGATCGCTAACAGAATTTAATTAGAAAAATTATAGAATATTACAATTTGTTTTTTTATGTAAAAACACATTCTAACTTAGTAAAACATATGAAACAGCAAAAGGGTTTGAATTTTCTATATGAATCATCGCGTTATTTAAAACCACTATGAATAAAAAATAAAATAAAAATAATGTATCTAACAAAATCAAAATTAAATTAGTACAAACATTATTAAAAGGACAGATTTCTTTGTAACAGAGTAAATGATTAGCTATTTAAAAAAATGGTTTATACCATTATAATGAAATCTTAATAGGCCTACGCTCAACTGTGGCACGTTAATAAAAAACTCTACTTCTCACAGTTAGTAGTTTAAGTTTAGTTTAAAATTCTAAACCCTATTACAGTCACTTTTTAAAATTTAAAACAGACAGAAACTACTATTATGAGAGATAACATGTTTTCAAATCAAATATCCTAATTAATTATTCCCCTTAGTAACGACTGTGACAACCATAATAATATAAACAAATGCTATGTTGGAGCAATGTGTGGGTCTGTATACTGTACGTAGTTGCAGTCATTCAGATTAATATCAACGATTGGTTAAGTTAAAAACAACTTAGTAAGCCCATGTTAGATTACCAAACATTGTCTAAGCTTGTAAATGTGACCAAATAATTGACACAATAATGTGATTTATAATATTGTATTTCAAATAAAAAACGTGGGTGGCTGGATTTTTACCTGACCAAGGAAAACCAAATAAATATCGTAGGTGGTAAACACTTACCCTCCCTCACGACAATCACGTGCATGGGAGCTGTTATCTCATTCTTCATCAAGAGAGGCAACACAAACAAGATAGAGAACATGGCTTCTTTACAAAACTCAATTAAAAAGGAGCGGCTATCCACATTTTCACACATTAAGACAATATAAATGTAGGTAGACTTTGGCTCCCTGACAACATTAACTCGCAAAGTAGCGGTGTTTATATGGTACTTTATTAGTTATTGCACATTATGAATATTATATTTATCACGACATTCACTGTAATGAAATTATTCGTTACCTGAACTCTATCGCACATATTCATATGTATTTACATTTAAATACTTTTAAACATTAATTTTTTATTAATTTAATATAATTTTTAAACTTTAATTATAATATTTTATGATTTTGTGATGTCTTTCTTATTAGGCTCGAGATAATCATAAGTAGATTTAATTTTTTTTTCCTTTTTTCCTGCCTTGGCATCAAAATACAAATTGTGGATCTAGTATTTTAAATTTTCGTTTCACCCTACTATCCAAAATTTCTGGTAGCATACATTGTATAAAAAATCTCGTAAGTTTCGGCTGCATTATATTGTTACATAAATCCACATTTTTTTAATACACTCCACAAAAAAGTATCTCTCTTTGAGAACAATAAAATCCCTTCCAGTAATATTTAATTTATCCCGTATATGGTAATAATACTTGTGATTTTTTAAGTGTAAGTAAACCCTTATAAAATATCAATTTTTATTAAATTAACCTTAATTTAAGGCCTAGAATAAAAAACCTATCAATCAAGTTTTAAAAACCAACATCCATCAAACTGTTTATGCTTTAGCACAAGGGCCAGAGTTGGGTGGACGTTCCAAAATGGAGCCAGACAAAACTGAAAACTCAATTTCTTCTTTTTATTCGGGGTCTTATATAACTTGAATATTCATCAAAATCTCTAGGTAGAAATTTTTTACAATTCTATTACTTTCTCTTTATATAAGAAATAAAATAAAAATATGGATAGACCTAATATATCTGTTAATGAATTACTTCATTCTCAAACCATATGCTAAATAATATGTTTCACACATGTCACTTTTGACAAGAGGAAGATATAGAAATTAAAGCATAATTAAATTGGTCACCAACATAATTAGCCACTCACCTGTTAGATTAATACTTCATGCTTTCTAACCTTCTCACCTAGCATCGACGGTACGTCCATATTAGATAGGAGTTTGTAGTCTGGTCTGTATCCTATATCTATAGCAAATACACAACAGCGTCATTAATATCTACTGCATATTCTATCTCATTGAATGCGAGTCCAGGGACGCACCCATGGGGAGGGGGCTTTGGGGACAGGAGCCCCACCCAGCTGAGGGCCCTCCCCCAGAAAATTAATAATACTACAAAAATATAACTAGCATTATGTTCTGTCACTTAGGCTTAGTGAATAATATTTTGTTTATATTTTATATAAACAAATAGTTGTGTGCATTAATTAGATCTTTTCAAAGGAATATTTATTTCTGTTTATTTTTAATTCAACTGTAAATTTGCACTTAAATAAAAACTAGACCTGTCATAACGTAATATTTTCTAGAAATTGTTAAAATCTTTACTCGTTGTACATAAAGTTTTGAAGTGGGTACAGTAATTGAAATTATTATTTTAGAGCAATTATGTAATCACTATTGTATCAGGAAGAGGTGAAGGAACAGTTGATATTATTATATGCCCCCACCAACTGCAAATCCTGGGTGTGAAGAATGTGTAAACACAGACCTGTTAACCAGTGGCGTACACAGTGACAGAGAGTAGGTCTAGGGTCCAATTTTGTTAAAAATTAGCTTAAATATTACCATTCACATCCTTTGAAATCAAAATTTTTCCCGGAGCCTACTTTCTTTTAGGGGGAATCGCTGATTCTCTCTCTTTCTTACCCCCCTACTTCAGATCCAATTTCCAAATATCACAGTAATTGAAATATATAATGGTGCAATTCTGAACATTATTATGTAACCACCCTCCAGCTCAAATTACTGGGTGCGCCCCTAGCAATGACATAGCATTTATTATCACATGATTTGCACATGAATGTCCATCTCGGAGAAAGCCCACACCACGTTTTATATTTACCCCCCCCCCC